>PVJH01027839.1:0-15939 GCA_004026705.1 Nesogale talazaci
AACTTTTTTTCCTTTCTGGTCAAAGAACATAAGTATTTTTCTGCTATAATTTTTTTCTACTTATGATCCCCCCCCTACACACACACACACACACACACACACAATTCCCTTCTTCCCGAAAGCGTGTGTGTTTCTTTTTCTTTCTGGCAAACATACACACACACAACCCCCCTGTATTTTTCTCCCATCAAGGGAACAACTCAACACAGACATTTTTCTGCTAATGACCCACGTACACAATTCCTTTTTCCTGAGAGTGTGTGTGTGTGTGTGTGTGTGTGTGAGGGGGAGAGAGAGAGAGAAAAGAGAGAGGTGGTATGTACGGGGTGTGCTTTGCCCGGCGACAGCTTAGCTTTTGAGAGCGTTTTTCCTGCGGGGCAGAGACCGTGTCTGTGTGGCAGTGGTGCACACGCAGCCGAGAGCGTGGTGGGTTTCAGGAGGTGGGATATTCTGGTGAGAGGAGGGGCAGCTTTCTGTGCGCCGGTGTGAGAGGCAGGCACGGACTTGTTTTTCTGCCTGGAAAAATTAAACCAAATAAATCTACATGTTGTGAGAAGACAGAGAAACACGGCGATCTCATGTCTGCACAAGCACATGTGCACACACACACACACACGGACTTGAACGAGGTTTGCATGGAGTGGGAGTCGGGAGGCCGGTACGCTCGCAGCGAGATTCCGGCAAGAAGAAGAACCCTTCTCTGTTGGGGACAGGGACTCGCGGGCAGGTTTCTCCGAGCCGAGCGGAGAGAAACGGCAAGGAGGGGGCTGAGTTTCATCGGCACCTTCGTGGCAGGGGTCCCCGGCCCTGCAAGGGGAGACAGTGCTCCTGGGGCCCTGGTCTCTGGGTGTTTCCTGGTCCCCGGAGTGGATGTGTGGGGTCATTTTTGCCCCGACAACAGAGGGCTTGACACATTTCTCACGAAGAGGGTTTTTTCCTTCCCGAGGGCACGATGTTTTGAGAGTCGGGGATGAGAAGGACGCTGCTTTTTTTCAGGCAGTGCACACTTCCTGACACAAGGGGTGGTATTTCTATGCATGTGTGTGTGCGTGAGAGCGGTACCTCCCCCCACCCCCCGGCCTGGAAACTGCAAAAAAGACGCATACATTTTCCATTTGCAGCAAAAAACAGCCGAACCGGCAGAGTTTTTGTTTTTGTTTTTGTTTTTGCACAGGCAAATGGGGGTGCATGCAGACACATACAGGTGATTATACACACACGTGGTTTCTTTCGTGTGGAAAGGAGGGCAGCATGGTGAGACAGCTTTGTGAATCGGAGAGTGGAAAACAGAGTCGGATTCAGAGTGAGTGGGAGAGTTCGATCATGCTTTGCCGATCAAGAAACATACACACAAAGTTTTCTGTGAGCCCCGAAATGGAATGCTTGAGGCAGTGACCTCGAGGCGAGAAAAGGCAGGAGAATGGTGTGTGTGTGTGTGTGTGTGTGTGTGTGTGTGTGTGTGTGTGTGTGTTAGAGAAATACACCTGTAGGAAGGGAGTTAGAGAAACAGAGAAAGATTTCTTGCTGTTGCCCCCGGTTCACACACAGTGTGTTTGTGTGTGTGTGTGTGTGTGTGTGTGTGTGTGATTGGACTAGCTGCTTTGGACAGTGCCTGAGGACAGACCTTCAGAGGGAGCCCTATGCAGGGAGAGAGACGGTCCGGAGGCTCGTGGACACATGCACAGGCAGGTTTCTCCGAGATGAGAAACCGGGCCGGGGCGTTCGGGTGGTTCACACTGGAGCAGAGTGGGGGAGTCGTTTCTGTCCTGGGAGCTGCACACATGTGTGCACCATGGGAAGACCCTCTTCCCCCACATCTGGACAAAGACGATTTTGCATAGCTTGCAGGGAAAAAGCACGGAGGCCAATTTCTCCATCCCACTCCCCTCCTGTCCCCTGCACAGACGGAGTGACAGACAGATAGAATTTTCTCAGGGTGAAAAGAGTGAGGACGGGTTCTCTCAAGTGCGCCTTTTATTAAGGAGTCATTGCCATCTTGTGCCAGAAGGATGCAGCGGGGGCCTTTGGAGGGGTGGGAGCAGTATTTTCCCTATGGAGACACATGGGACAGTGCCCTGGGGCAGGGCAAGTCTGGAGGAGAGCATGTTGTTTCAGTCTGTGAAGGGCGTGCGTGTGAGGGAGTGTGTGTGCGTGCGTGACATGGTGTGTGGAAGAGTGTGGAAGGATGTATGTAAGGAGGGATCAACTTTTATTTTTCCTGCTTCAAATGCAGCAGGCATGTCCCCTTGCCTGTAGCCAGCAGAGGTTGTCCTGGGTTTTCCTAGTTTCCCCTGCACTGTGTACATGTGTGCGTGTGCACACATACACACTCTTCTGAGTGTGGGGAAGGAGGAGGGTGTGTTTTCCTTGGTGTGGCGTGTGCTTTGACTTCTCAGGGCCGGCCCTTGGGGGAAACCGTGGGCGGACAGAACCTGCTCTGTCTGGACACACACATAGCCGTCTCTGTGAGGCGGGAAATGGAGTGTTGATTTTCCAGGGGCCTTGGTGAGAGCTGGGGTTATTTCTGTGTGTGTGCGCGTACGTGTGTGCTCAAGATGGATTTTTTTCCTCCCTGAGAAAGCACACTGACATTTTCATACCGGCTGGAAGAGACAGATTCATCGACAGGAACTCAGTGCTGGCCAGTACACATACATGGGAGATCTCTCTCTCTCTCTCTCTCTCTCTCTCTCTCACACACACACACACACACACACACACACACACTAACACCATGCACACAGGCACGTGCATCTCTGAGTGTGTGGAGTGGGGATGTGAGCACCGTCTCCTGGTGGGCACTTTGTTGGGGTCGCTGTTCCCAGCGGCATTCGCTCAGTGCAATGGTGTTGGTGGGAGGGTGGGTGGGGGTTTCTCCGCCTGGAAGCTCTCACTCAGCCCATCTCCGGCTGCTGAGCAGCAACATGTGGGGTTTGTAGCTCCTGAAACCTGGGGCGGGGGGCGGGGGGTGGCAAGCAGGACTTCTCTGCCCAGTGATGGAGGATATGAGCGGCAGAGACATGCGTGCCCACATGCGTGTGCGCGTGCGGTGTGTGTGTGTGTGTGTGCGTGTGTGTGTGTGTGTATGAGAGAAGGAAAGGAGCAGGATGAGAACACTTTTATGGAGTTCCTGTTTTCAGAGAATGAGAGACCAGGACAGACATTTTCTTGCAGACACAATCATGAACACACTCTCTCTCTCACGCACATTCACAAGCACATACACATTCTCTCTCTCTCTCACTCTCTCTCCCCCCCCCCTTCTTCCTTCCCTCCCTCCCTCCCTCATACACACACATACAGACACACAGGCAATTTTCTCCTGGCTATGAGAGCGTGACTGAATTTTTCTATCTGGTGCCTACTTTCTGTGTGTGTGTGTGTGTGTAGAGCGGGGGTGTATTTTGCCTGGTGACAGAAATCTTTAGGGAGAGAATTTTCCGAGAAAGAGTGCAAATGAGTGAGCGTTCTCTGATTTCTGCCTCGAGACAAGTACATATTGTTCGGTTTACTGAGAAATGGCTTGTTTTTCAGAGACTCATATTTAGTCAGAGAAGGGGAGACATTTTTGCATGAGTATCTGAGAGAGAGGATACTTTTCTTAATGTGGCTATAAAGACCTTCATTTTCTCTTATTGCAGGAGAGACACCCCCCCTCCCATAAAGGTATTTATCTCTCTCACACACACATGCACACACTTCCCTTCTTGTACAGACAGTACGTGTGTGTACATTTCTCTTTCTTCGGGCTTTCTCAGGGAAGAGAGCAGGTCTGTCCTGTGATAAAGAGGTGTTGAGAGAGACCTCTCTGAGGAAGATTAGTTGTTGATGAGCACACACACACAAGCACCTGCACACAATTCTACAAGGTTCTCCACAGTGGGGACCAGATGCTGCTCAGCTCTCAGGCAAAGATTTCCTGAAGGAGAGATATTTCCACCTAGTTTTAGGGTCTGCTGGAGTTGTGTGTGTGTGAGAGAGAGAGAGAGAGAGAGAGAGACAGAGAGAGACAGAGAGAGAGAGACAGAGAGTGAAAGAGCACGTGAGAGAGAGAGAAAGAGAGAGAGAAGAGGGGCAAAGAGACAGAGAGAAAAACCTAGACATAGAGGGAGATGGGGAGATGGGTTTCTTCCTGGGGTAATCATATATTATTTTTCTGCTATAAGGACAAAAAAGGCCCCATTTTTGAGGGTTTTGTGAGTCTTTTCTCTCTCCCTTGAACTTCTGAAAGGGACTCTGGTGGCACAATGAACTAAGTATCTAGCTGCTTCCCAAAAGGTCAGTGGTTCGAACCCAGCATCTGGTCCCTGGGAGAAAGCCCAGCAACCTGCTTTGGCATCAATTTTTACAACCTTGGAACCCCCCAAGGCTCACTCTGCCCTGTCTTTGAGAATCGTTGTAAGCCAAGGAGGCACTCTGTGGTAGTGGGTAAAGGTGCTCTCTTAGGAAAGGCTCTGGTTTGCCTGGTGACAGGGCTCTTTCTAGAAGGATTTTTGAAAGAGAGAGAGAGAGAGAGAGAGAGAGAGAGAGAGAGAGTGTGTGTGTGTGTGTGTGCACAGATTTTTATTTGAGGCTGGTGCATTCGCCTGCGCACTGAAGACACAGATGCCTTTGCACCCCCGTGAAGGATACTTTGCAAAAGGGATGGAGTCCGTTCTGTGCGGAGAGGTGCCCAGCTGGCAGAGAGGTCCATCTAATCAGTGTGGGGGCGGGTGGCTGCGGCAGCAGGGACCTTGTCTTCCTGACAAAAGACGCAGCTCCAGGCCTTTCTGCCAGCAGAGACGTGGACTCTCACACAGACGCACTCTCCTCTGCGGACCCACGTACACGGTCCACTCCCCAGACTGCTAGCAGCCCACGGCCACAGTGCTTCGTGTGTGTGTGTGTGTGTGTGTGTGTGTTCTGCATATAAGTAGTGGGGACGGGGAGAACCATGTTCTACCTAGATACACACACACCTGCAAGATGCAGAGTAATTACTGGATTGCGTGAGGGCGAGAGAGACAGAGAGAATGAGCGAGGTGTTGCCCATCAGCAGAGACGGAGAGACCCCCAGACGGGAGCATCTCTGTGGATGATTGCGTATCCCTGCAGTGTCCCCTCACTGCCCAGTACCAGACACAGCATGGATGTCCAATCAGTGCTTCTGCGTGCTTCCCTATCATTGGTTCAGGAGCCCTGGAGACAGCGGGATGCTCACAATGAGGTTGCCAGTTCAAACCCGCCAAGCGAGAAAGGGTGATGGTCTCAAAGCCCCTCTGGGGCAGCTTTGCTGTCCTGCAAGGTCAGAATGGGCTTGATGCCAATCCATCAAGTCCTTGATGTTTTCTGATCATTGCACAATATGCAGTTGCCTCCAACTGACTCGTGTGAGAAGTGTCCCATCGATGACCTCTAACTCCTTTTTAGGACCTAAGGAGCTTCAGGTGTGCCAGTGCACTGGGACCCTTGCAGGCGTGTGTGTGTGTGTGTGTGTGTAGGGGAGCGCCACTGAGCAGTGTCTACTCGCGATCTCTGTTTCCGTCACCTGCTGTGAGAGCTCATTCAGCCTGCTAAAGCCAAGCGCCTCCAGGGGTGGAGGCAGACGGTGTGAGCTTGCACTACTGAGTGTGGACAGAGAAGAAACCGAGAGACCGGCGTGTGAGGGAGGGCCTTGTAGACCAGCCTTCGGGAGGCCAAGCAAGGGGGAGCGGTGCCACCGTGTGATGTCAAAGATGTCAAAGGTGGCTTGTGTCTTGGAGCTGAGGTGGTGGTGGAGTGAGGAGAAAGGAGATGGGCCTCTGATCTTTGGGGAGGGCAGGCTGTGAATGGTGCTTGCAGTGGTAGCTATCAGTAGGAGAGGCAGCGCTGATCTCAGGGTGTGGACGCTCTCTGGGCCTCGAATTCTCATGGGGAGATGATCTGATGAATGGAATCTACCTGGGGCTTTCTTCTCCACAGGGACTCTTGTCAGCAGCCACTGCAAGGGCTCTGGCGGGGGGGGGGTACAAGAGCAGGGTCCCCATGGTGGGAAGACAACATCTAGGATCTGGGAGTGTGCAGCATCGACAGATATCCCACCATGGGCCACACCCTTCCTCCCCACCCTGTTCTCCAGTGACTCAAGGGCTGGGGTCCTTGCCCTCTGGGCATGAGCTAAGATGGAATTCAGGAAGGAGTGGGAGCAGGGGCCTTGGGTGGGCTTTGTGATTTCCACTCCAACCTCCGCTGGCTGCAAAGAGCTGGTCCGCCACCCCAGGCAGCAGCTGTGGGGTGCCGATTCATAACCCTGCTGGCTCAAACCAGTGTTCAGCAAGCGGAAGTGATTTCCAGCGTCCGGCGATGGCTAGCTGCAGAAATAGCACTGCCCGGGCAACGGTCACTTCTCTCGGTCCCTGTGAATAGAACCCCGACTGTGTCCAACGGGGGCCCATCGGTCAGAGCCCTTGTCCTCTCATTCCCCATTATCAGTGATTGGTTGAAAGATGGCCATGTGACCACGGAGAACCCCACGTGCAGGGAAATAGACGGGGAGTCTCCAGGAGGCTTCTGACTACAGCTGGACACAGAGGAGTGGGCTCATGGGCCAGCACCCTTCCTTTGCCTGTGGGCTGCAGGATGCGTGGGCTCTCTGCGCAGACCTGTGGCAACCCCATGGTGACTGTCCTGCTGGCAGAGCAGAAACACTGACGAGCACCCTTTCTGCTCTACGCCAGACCTCGAAGAGCCTTGTTCCAGACCACGGCCATCCAGGCAACGCCATGGTGAAGAGTGTCTTGTGGGTTCCCAGGGTGCGAGTGAGTTATGTTGGCATCTTGGGAGCTTGTCGTCCTGGTGGCGCAGCGGGTGCAGTGCTGGTTGCTAGCTGGAAGGTCCCCTGGGAGAACGACGGACAGCCTGGGAAGCTCTAGGGAGCGCAGTCCTGCAGGGTCCCCTAAGTTGGATTGAACTTGAGAGCAGGGAGTGGGCGCAGTGAATTGAAGCTGCCCTTCTGGAAAGCGCAGCTGGGTAGACGTTGGGACCCTCAGCACAGTGGCAGACTTCTCACCCTTGTCAAACTTTCCACGCATTTTCTAGCGATGGGCTGGCCTCTCTCTCCTTCGGAAATAAGAGCTGGGTAGAGCTGCAAACAGATCAGCCTCCTCTCTGGGGAAGCTCAAAGCACAGCAAGCTCGAAGCAGAGCAAGCTGCCAGTTCAGCCATCACACTTGCCCTTTGGGGCATCAACTGTGACCCTGTGGGGTTGGGACAGTGGGCCATTGCATAGACAATGGATGTGGAGGCTCAGAGAGAGAGGCAGAGAGAGAGAGAGAGAGAGAGAGAGAGAGAGAGAGAGAGAGAGAGAGAGAGAGAGAGAGAAGAGAGAGAGAGGGAGAGAGAAGAGAGAGAGAGGGAGAGAGAGAGAGAGAGAGAGAGAAGAGAGCTGGTTCTTCGCCCCACCCCACCCCCCGGCACACACATAGTCGGTGCTGAGAGGAGCCAGTGTTCCTGTCCAAGTCCACGTCTCTGCAAACCCAATCCCATGACACCCACGGCTCCTCTGCTGCTCCCTGACCTTTGGTTCACCTCATCCCCGAACTCAGTTCCCGGGCTGGGATGGCGACGGGTCTCCCTCCGGGCTAGGCTGGACTCTGGTCAGTCCAGTGCAACGAGTGTCTTCACTTGATGGACGCGCGGGGAGCCCCGAGCGCAGGATGGCGCCGAGTGCGCCCACGCTGCCCTGGCTGTTTGAGCATCTTGGGCACCCTGCGAGCGTGCCAGGTGCTGCCGCACAAGAGAAGATGTGTTCGAGAAGCTCCTTCCCTTAAGGACCCTTACGGTCTAGGAGAGGAAACATCTTCACATGAGAGGGCTGTCGAGGGCCGGGATGGGGCCACCTCTAGGAGCAGGGTGTTTGGGTTTTGAAGGAGTGAGAGGCACGTGTCCATACCGAAGAGGCAAAGAGGCAGCTATGGCGGAGGAGACAGGAGCCTCCCAGGAAGAGACGGGAGGAACCAGGGCCCGCCTTCCCCACGAAAGGGGCTCTGTGATTGGGAGTGGGCGTGGCCCGGAGGGTCATCCAATCCATGCACAGGGACATCATGACAAACAGCTGTTGTCATGAGTTGGGAGTGACTCGATGGCCGTGCGTTTGGTTGATCTGAGTGTTAGCAGATGCTGATTGGGTGGGTAAGAGGCACCAGCAGACCCCCACATAAAGCAACACAAGAAACATAGTGTTGAGAATGAGGTGGGCCCGAGCAGAAACCCCAAACCCAGCTGCAGACAACAAACAGGCATCCCTTCACAGAGAGGTCGCAAGGAAGGGATGAGTCAATTGGGGCACAGGATAGCACTGATGAAATGCACAGATTTCCTGGTTCTTTGAGGCTTCCTCCTTCCCCCACTATCATGACCCCAGTCCTGCCTTTCAGTTCTGGTGAGATGGGAGCATGTGCACTGGTACAGATAAGAGCTTAGGACACTCGGAAACCCAGACCAGATAAACCCCTCAGGGACAGAAATGGGAGAAGCAATACCAGGAGGGGAGGTGAAAGGTGGGGGTGGGAGGGTGGAGAGGAGGAAGGAGGGACCACACACAATGATTGACACAAAGCCCTCACCCCCAGGGGGATGAACAACAGAAACGGGGGTGAAGGAAAATAGCAGTCAGTGTAAGATATGAAAATAATAATAATTTATAATTTACAAAGGAGTCAAGAGGATAGGGGACGGAGGTAGGGGAAAAAAGAGGAGCTGATACCAAGGGCTAAAGTAGAAAGTAAATGTTTAGAAAATGATGATGGCAACATATGTACAACTGTGCCAGATACAATTGATGTGTGGGTTGTGATAAGAGCTTGAAGAGTCTCCATAAAATGATTGAGAAATGCCTGTTGGCTGATGGATGGATGGATGGATGGATGGATGGATGGATGGATTGATGGATAGATGGGCAGATGGATGAGAGGATGAGTCGATACACAAGGGCTTCTGAAGGGTCCCTTGGCTGTCATATAGAGTCCCTGGATGCACAGGGGTGAAGCGCCTGGCAGTGAACTGAAAAGGCCAAGGTTCAAGCCTGCCCAGTAGCTCCAGGACAGAAGAGCCTGCTGACGGACTTCTGTGAAGATGACCGCATCTGCCCGCTGCCAGCTACTGACGCTGAGTGGAGGGCAGAGTGCTTGGCCGCTCTGCGGAACAGAGCGGAACTGCTGCAGGGGGTCCAGGGCTGGAGATCTCTCCAAGAGTCGTCTGCTTCACCCCTACCAGGGAACAACCCAACGCTTAACCTGCCTTGCCACCAGCACGACTCCCTGAGGAAGACGGCAGCTTAGCAAGCCTCTGTCCTGTGGGGCGTCTGTGAGATTGGATGCAGTTGATGATGGCACAGCGTGGTCTGGGACTGGGGGCTAGGTGGGGTCCCTGGCTATCGATCCGGTAAAGGTTCCCAGCTGTGTTAGACATTCCTATGCCCCAAAGGCACACGGTACCCTAGGAGAGGCAGATCTTGGTGATGTCTGATACCCACTTGGGATCAGGGACCCAAGCGCCATGCCGGGCAGGCCTGAAAGCGACCTTCAGCTCTGATGACCTTCCTGGTCATGCGTTCTGTGCTCAAGCTTTCCAGAGGACCTGAGACCCGACGTCCTTTCCTGTCCACACTCTTGCCGGTCACATTTCAAAAGGGATTGCCTCGGGTGCCTGACCCAACCCACCAAGCCAATCTGGGGGGCTCCTCGGCCGGCCGAACATCCTTTTCCCTCTGAGAGTGAGGTGGCCAGCCCTGCCCTCCGTATGTCACAGACAGTGCCCGGGTCCGCCCAGGTGCCCGCCTTCCCCCTTGCCATGTTGCAGCTGAGGAGCGATTTCTTCATGCTGCCTAGTGTGTCTGGGATTGTCCTTACCTCCGGGGCCAACCTCGGCGCTTCCCACGAGAGAAGCAGAAGAGGGCGGAGATGTTCCATGGGATGAATAACTTTGGGAAAATGTATCTTCTTCTCTGGCTGGTCTTCCCCTTCCCACCTTTCCACTGGGGTCGCCAAGACCCGTCAGAGACCCTATGCTGCCAGTGGGAACGTGGAAAGTATTGCAGCCACAGAGGAGGGCGGGAAAGGCTCTCATTCCTCCCAGCTGTGGCCCGTGGCATGGCTGGCTGCAGAGGACACACATGCCAGGTCACCACGGGCCAGCCTTGGCTCCAGGGTCACTGGTTCCGTTTCTCTTTGGTCCTTTGTGGGGCCAGTCCAACGCCAATATGGGGTATGCTTGCCCCCCAAGATGGAATTTTGGGAGCTTGTGTGTTTGCTTATGGGACATGAAGCTCTCCTTGTCCAGGGTTCTTGGGCACGCACAGAAAGCAGGCAGAGGTGGTACAAGCAGATGTGTAGTTGTGGGTGCCAGAGGTTGGGGTGATCTTCCATGGTCCTTTCCGACAGACCCTCCTACCCCAGCACCCAGGCCCCGCTACCTCCTTCCCCAGCCCACTGGGTTGTCCCCGTTGGGGGAAGACCATCTGGAAGTCACCATCTTCTCTGTCCTGTTGGCACAAGGACGCATGCAGGCCAAGTGTGAGGACAGCCCGGGTGGGGTGGGGTGGGGTGGGGTGGGGTGAGAGGAACAGAGCTCTCTGGGCAGCCGGGAAGCGGGGACTGATTTATCAAACCCAGAGAATCTACATTCCTGATGGCCACGAAACCCCACCCCGCCCCGCCCCGCCCTGCCGGGCTCCAGTTGAAACATTTCCTTTGGTTTTCAGGGAGAAGTTGGTGGATTTTGAAAAGTTCCTTTTCCTCGTAAAAGGACTGCAGGGCTCTGGGGACGGGCGACTGGATTCCTGTGGTTTGGTGTCATGAATGCGCGTGTGGATGTGGGGATGGGGGATGGGGACAGGCAGACCCAAAGGGACAGGACCAGTGTATCTCTGATGGCTGATGTATGCCCATGTGGACTCTGGGACCCACATCGTCCCCCCCAGGCCCCGAGGCTGGTCCAAGGGCAGGTGAGAGATGGAGGCACAAAGAGGGGTGAATGGAGCAGGCCAGCGTGGAGCGAGACCCCCACAGGGCTGAGGCGCACCCTCCGTCTCCCCAGGCCTCGTTTCCTCTTTGGGTTCTAAGTTTAAGCGGGACACCATTGACGCGGGGGGTGGGGGTGGGAGTGGGGAGAGTGTTTCTTGATTAAAAATTTGGTCTATATGGAGCAACAAGAATCTTCATAAAATGCAAAAATAGTATCATAATATATTTAATTTTAAAATGCCTCAGGACGCTGGACAAATCATCAAAAAGCGGGATGTCTGATCACCTCTTACTAAGAGCCAGATGTGTTACAATGCAGCGCTGAGGCACCAGATCACCTGTGGCCGCTGCCCAGCCCAGGTGCCCGGGGACTTTCTTCAGAGCATCCCCTGGGGGCAGAGCGGAGCAGTCATCTTCTTCCCCTGACCAGCTGGTGGGTTTGAACCGCAGACCTTCTGGTGAGCAGCTGCACACTTACCCACTGAGCCACTAGGAGCCTTCCAAATTCCTCCCGTTCCACAGAGCCTCCTCCCTCCTGGCCGTCGAGTGACGCCAACGCTCAGCAACCCTGCAGGATGGGGCACGAGGGCCCCTGGTGGATTTCCGAGGATGGGACTCTATGGGAGCCGAAAGCCACCTGTTTCTCTCTCCGCGTGGCTGGTGGACGCCAATCCTGGCCCTGGTGATGGACAGCCCCACACGGGGTCCTTCTGACAATGCCAAGAAAGCCCTGCACGCCACCTCCCGCACTGGAACGGTGGCGCACCTTCCTCCTGAGCAGAGCAGCCCCTCTCTGTGGGTTTGGGGACATCTCTCTGCTGGTGGCGGGCAGGGTCGGGAGTAGTACTCCCCTTGCCCATGCCTTGGCACAGGAAGGCATTTAGTATTTTTTCGAGGGTGCATTTTCGTGGTGGCCCGTGATAAGGAGCCATCCGAGCAGCATATGGAAGCGCCCCCGTCCCATTGTGTGTGTGTCCCTATGAGTAGGGTATAGGCCCCTGAGATCCCTGGAGAAGGCTGACCCCGCCTCCAAGCTCCAGAAACCCACCGGCAATTGGCGCCTCCCTTGGCTGGTGAGTGGTGACTCCAAGTGGCCGGGGTCCCACAAGGCCCCTCTGTGGTGAGCAGAACCCTACCTGCAGACAGATGGAGAGCCCAGACAGGGGTCTGGGCAGGGGCCAGAGGGTTTGTAAAGCAGGAGGCAGAATGTGGATCCTAAGCCTCCCTAGAGTCGGACATGGTGGACAGTGTAGCCCCGTCCCTCAGCCCGTCTCCCCTGGGTGTCTGGGGAGGGGGTGGCCCTGTGCCATATTGCTCTCCGGCTCACGTGGGCAGATAGATGATGGATGGGGTCACCAGCCCATGTCCTACTCCCATAAGATGCAGTCATACCTCTCTGCGCCTCTGTCCCAGGTCCCTGCACACAGCACACCGGCCCCGCTCACACTGTTCTACCCCCACAGCCGACGGGCTACAGTCAGAACTGACTCCTCGATTTTATCACAGGAGAGGAACTGGGGGCTCAGAGATGTGGGCCTTCCGGACTGGATGCCAACCCGGGGGGACCCTACGTGTGTCCCCGTGGAACAGACTCCACTGGGTTTCTCCTGAGCAAGTCGCCAGGCCTCGGGACGCATGTGGATTTGAACAGCTGTCCCCGGGATTCGTAACTGAGCACTGGACTGTTGACCCCAACCAGAACTCCTCCAGGTGGGACCCCCATCCACATCCATCAAGTTGACCCCCCTTTCGCAGTGACCCAGTAGGTCACAGGGTGGTTTCCCCCAGGGCCCCCTGGCTGCCATCACCATGGAGCAGACTGGGGGTGGGGCTTCTCTTGGGGGTGGGCCTGCTCCTGGGCTCGGACTGGCAGCCTTTCTGAGCACAGCCCAGGACTTCACCATGGTACCACCAGGGTGTCTTTTGGAATGGGCATGGACTCGCAGAGGCAGGCCGGCCAGCTCCTGAGGGCCCCCTGCTTCCTGGTACAAGGCCCAGGCCCTTGTTGGGGACACTGAAAAGGGCCTCCCTCTAGTGCAGACAGACTAGCATGGGTGACAGAGGTGGGAGATACAGAATTCCAGAAGGATGCCCACCCAGGGAACGGTTAGCTAGGGCCCTCAACTGTCTCCGCGCCCCCCCCTCCAACTGTCTCCCCACCCCACTAAAAATGCTGTGTGGATACCCTTTGACACTGCCTGCTTGAATGATGGATTACCACCCGTAGTTCATTTTCCCAACCGTGCGAAATTTAGGGACTCCTTACATTACGCTGGTCTCTGGGTAAGGGGCCGGACCCCAGTGTGAGAAAAGGTGGGACCCTCAGAGACAAACCCATCCTTGGGCCTTGTGGCACTAACAGACCCGGCACGTAGCTATACAGAACACAAAACCCACCAAGCTGAGCCTCCCACCCTACCCCTCTCCCGCCCGCCCACAAGCCACGGTTTCACCCTCTGACCTCTGGGCCACAAGCAACCTTCTCCCCCTCACCCCCTCACCTCCGCCCCGGCTAGCCCCCACCCTGCCGCCCCCGCCATTCAGAGTCATGGAGCGTTCTTGCTTCCTGAGCCCTCTGGAGGAGGGAGATAGCCTGTCCAGACTCTCATCATTCAGCCCGAGTTTAATATCCTGAGACATCAGGACTTCGTCCCCGGCATCTAAATTAAATTCTTTCTGCTGCAGTTCAGATCCATTTCCTCCTGGGCCCGCGGCAGGGCCGCCAGTCAGCGCTGTCTGAGTGATAAGAGGAGGGATGGAGATGGCCGCGATTAGCCTGCTGCGCTCTGCCTCAAGGGGCCGCAACCCTAGGTGGTCTGTGCAGTCCCACACAAAGTCTACCGGGCACGCAGGCATGCCGCCATGGCCTCCCCGTCCAGGACACCCGGGACCCCTCAGACGGGCCCACCCGCAGTCCTGTCCCCTCCCCGGGGAGCCTGGTGCAGGGGGACCGAGGGGTAGTTTGGGAAAAAGCCCAGGACACCTCAGATATGTGCATGGGAAACTGCAGTTGGCTTGGAAACGACGTGCCCCATGCCCAGGCCTAACCCTAAGTCCACAGCCATCATGTCCATTCTCACTCAGGGCTTCCCACCCCACCCCTCAGAGGCCACCAGCCTTTTCTGGAAGAGATAGCCTCGCCTTCTTCCTGCAGAGCAGCTGCAGGGTTCAAACTGCCCACCTTCCCAATGCCAGCCGAGCACTCTGACCACCACGATGCCAGGCTTCTGTCAACAGTGTGGGCACAGCCAGAACTCTTCTCACCCAGCAGCTCTCAACTTCCTCCTGCAGCTCCTCAAGGGGGGGGACCCACACCCCTCACATTATTTTTATTGCCACTTCCTCACTGTCCTTTTGCTACGGTGAGGAATTGTCACGTAAATATTTAATATGCAGGATGCATTTTCACTGTTGGAACATAATTAAAGCGTAGTGACTCATCACAAAAACAATATGGAGTTATAGATTGTGAAATATTTATTTTTAATGACAAATAAATGAAAATTTGTTTTGAAGCAGGGTATAGCATGGGTAATCGTCTTCATGCTGGTACTCCTATGTGGGCATACCTGCATGTGGGCAGACCCACCTGGAGACAGATAGTAAGGTGACCAGACATCCCACTTTTAGTGGGACAGTCCCAATTTTCCCAAGTCCCGTGGCATTTTAAAAGTCCCGATTTTTGGAAAGAATACACGACAAGCTAGGGAATGACAGGAGAATGGGAAGGGAATATACCCCCTCTACCCCTGTCCCCAATGTTTCCGCCACCCCTCCCCACTCCTGTCAATGGTGTCCTGATTTAACAATGTTAACATCTGGTCACTTTAGGAAAGAGTGGTGTCTCCATTCCTAAGACCATCGGAAATATGTGTTTTCCCATGGTCTTAGGCGACCCCTGTGAAAGGGTCATTCGACCCCCAACAGGGTCTCGACCCACAAGTTGAGAACTGCTGATCCATTTCAATGTGAGGATTTTACTGAATATACATTGTACCTCAAACAAGAAAGAGAGAGAAAGAGGGAGACAGAGAGAGACCCTTAAAAAAAAAAAAGCAAACAAACAAAAAAACCCTGCCTAAACTAAAAACCACATGGGGGGGTTGTCACCTCCCCACGTGCCCACCCAGAGTCTCCATGTTTTCCCCAGAAGCCTCTGCTCATGTCTCCTCCCACCTCCTGCTACACGGGGTTAAGCAGCCTGCCATCTGAGCAGCTGCATGCGTCCCTCCCCACAACTGGGGACTCTTTGCTTGTTGGGAATCTGATCCTCCATCTGACTTCTTCACAGAGCTGAGCTGAAGTGGGGATGTGGGGGAGGAAAGAGGTGATGTGAAGCAACAGGAGAAAATTGATTGATTGATTGCCTTGTACCCCATTGCCAATCTGTCCCATAGTCCCCTGGGGCACATGCACTCCTGATTGGGTTTGTCATGCCCTTGTTAAGGATGCTGTGTGAGAGCATGCTCCAGTCAGCAGAAGATCAAACTCTAAATGGTGGTCAGGGTCTGTTCTGGATGGGAGCCTAGTCCTGGGCTGGGAGGCAGGGGGCACATGCCAGCCCCCACCTCCATGCCAAGGACCTGTGTGAATCAAGATGGCCACAGATGTAAGGAAGGTGGTCCCCATGATGGCAGGCTGATGAGATGCTGAGGGATTGCTCAAGGGAAAGGCCACTCAGCTCCATCCATTTTCCTCTGCCTTCATCTGGGATGGGGCCCCCAGAAGTGTTACCGAGTAACAAGGCTATGGGGAGGTGTAGAGCTCATAGCTAGAGGGGTGCTGGGGGGGGCGCCATGGTGTTGGGGGCTGGGCTGAGGGGTGTATAGTAGTGAATGGCTGGGCTGTTTCTGCCCCAACAAGAGAAATTCCACAGCAGGTGCTGAGCTCTGGGAAGGTCTGGGGCGGATACCTACCCCAGGGGGCTGCGGGGGGCTGCTGTGGCTGCAGGCCGTTGGGC
>PVJH01027839.1:16039-28194 GCA_004026705.1 Nesogale talazaci
CCCCCCCCCCCCCCCCGCCTCCCCAGACCTCTGGGTCTTTGTTTCTAATTGCCTTCTTTCAAATCTCATGTGTGTGGGGTACTCAGTAGGGCTGAGTGGAGCTGCCCTGCCAAGGAGGCCCTGCCTAGCTAGCTGTAGACACAGACTGCCCTCAAAGCTGACTCCTGTGTCTATCTTAAAATCCCAACCCCTCTCTGCAGACAGAAACCCTGGGTGTCCTTTCTATCACCACTCTGCTTGCTGGGCCCCCAACAAACCGTGCATTTAGGGGGCCAGCTGAGCCTGTTTGCATGGACAGGGGCTCTGATCACATGTCCTCGCGCTGGCGAGTGAGAGCCACCCTCCTGACAACATGTTTAGCAGCCGGAAGGGGCCCTGCCTCTCCCTTCAGGGGACTGGAGAAGACCCTCACACTGAGGACCTCCAGCTCTGCAGGAGGGGCTCATCAGCCCTGCCCTGCAGCCAAGGTCATCTAGCCAAAGTCAAGGTCAAGGTCATCACATTCCTACTCAGGAGACCAAATGTTCCTGAGGGGCCTCCCCAGGGTCCCCTGGATTCCCACTTTCCATGTCCATATCTTGAACATGGAGCTGGAATGGCCGCTCCTCAGACCCTCTTCTGACCCTGGCAGGAGACATCCCCTGTGAGCAGGGCCCTGCGGAAGACCCCCCCACCCCACTTCTTGCCACAAGAGAGCACCAGGACAAAGATGATGATGCCAAGGTGGCTTGCTTTGTCTGAGCCGCCTTGGGCTGCCTGGGGACGGATTGAGGGTAAAGTCTTTCCAGGCCCATCGCCCTGAGACCGAGGCTCCCTCCAGCCCCACGAGGTCAGGAATGTGGTTGTCCAGCTGTCTGCACAGACAGGAAGCGAGGATCCCCACCCTGAACCTGGGGTGTGCAGGGAAGCCTTCTCCAGAGTGTGGCTTCCCTTTGGAACAAGTGGGGCTCAGGGAGAAAGGAGGGCAAGCAGGCTGGGGTGTGGAGGTGGGGGCAAAGAGGGCCTCTTTTCCTTTCCTTGCATCCTTTCCTCATGGCCATCTCACCCCTGTTCTTGAAGAAGTGCACCCCTAGACCACCAGATGACCTTCATACCGCTCTTCTCCAAGAACCAGGCCACTGGGAGCTCTGAGCACAAAGGTCACTGGTCTGCATGACATTTGTCCCCTCGCCCCACCCCCAAATGTGGGTTGTCACCTCTCACCCTACAGCTGTGGGTATGATGACCCCATTTGGGCATGGGGCTTCACTGTCAGGACCCAGAGGCAGGATCAGGGTGAGTGTGTCCTCAGGCAAGCTTGCTCATTGGTTGAAGCACAGGTGGGGCTTTGAGAAGCAAAGGAGGAACACGGACTTACCAGGTCTCATGGGGCTTGTCCAGAAGCAGGACAACCCTCACCCCCCCACCTCGAGTGGACAGAGGGAGAAAGCTTCATCTGGTGCCTCTGCCTGGGCTGTGGACATCTCTGAGATGGCTGCTCAGGGGCCTGAGGCGCTGGGGGAGGAGAGGGTGTGGACTCTCCTGGTAGCAGGGCAGAAGGTCATGGGGATATTGACCCCTGGCACAGACAGCATGGCCTCTTGAAGCCAACTGTCCTGCAAGGGTTTCTTCCCCTTAAAACCAGCAGCCGCTGTTGTGTCGTGTTGTCCAGCAGAGCTGTGTGTCACGAGGTTCTTGATGGCCAGGCGTCCCGCACGCAGCCAGGCCTCTCTTCTGTGTCACCCTCAGTATCCTTCCATCCTCTCACCTGGGGGCCCGAGGCCCACTGACTCATCAGTAGTGGATGCTGGGCTATGTGTCCCAGGCCCAGGCTCTTTCAGAGCATTTCCAGCCTCACTCTGCCCCCCCTTGCCTATCTGGGCCTCCTCCACTTCCCTCACTCCCAGCATTTGTGCCCCACCTCCATTGTAAAGAACCAGTTTCAACTGACTGCAGGGTGGGGAGACAAGACAGACCCAGTCCTCCCCTCCAGATGTGGCCAGCACCTGGGAACCCAGACACAGTTGGACTTCCTGCCTGCAAAGGGCCCCAAGGCAGAAGCAGGAGCCTGGCCACAGACCCCCAGGTCTGGAGAGGACGAGGCACAAATGGACACGAGACCCCAGGGACCCTGGGACCAGCCAGCCAGCCGGGGGAAGACTTCCTGGGGGGAGTGGTGGGTGGGCTCTAAGGGTGAGCAGGAGGGAGACACCCCACACAGGCCATGCCCGGGAGCCCTGTGAGAAGCACATAGCACTGGACAAGCACACAGCACTGACCTTGGCAGTGGACACCCACGGAACACAAGACCTGGCGGGTGCCCTTCGAATCGCTGACCACAAACACTGGGATATTAAGCATTCTTGACAAACAAGGCTGGGTCTGCAGAACTGCTCGTGATGAGGGCAAGACCCAGGGCATCGTGCCCAGCAGAGTCAGTCAATCTCATAAAGATGACAATTTCATGACCCTGTGATGATAAGGGGGTGGGGGGAACCCAACAGCAACCAAGAAAAATGGTTTTCATGCCAAAGGAAAAGACTATGCAGGCTATGCAGACTATGAGGCCTGAGGTGGGGTGCCGAGGATGGGGAGAAAGGGGGTGCGGGTAGGGAGAGAGGGAGAGGGAGGGAGAGGAAAAAAAAGGTGGAAGAAGAAATAGTGCACGCGCACCCCCCCCCCCCCCACCACACATACACAGAGGCTTCACTACTTTGAAAACTTTGGAAAAAAAACTTTGAAAAGGTTGTTGATAGGAAAAAAACACAGCCCCAACAATTCTATCAATGTGAATGGGGGGGGGGGGTGGTGTTTGGCATGGAGTCCCAAAGCCCATCTGTAAACACTTGGACATCCCCTCACAGAAGGGTCACAAGGAAGGGACAATTGAGCCAGGGTGCAGCCTAGCACTGACAAACATAGTGTCCCTCTAGTTCTTTAATTCTCCTCCCACCACGATCATGACCCAGTTATAGCTGACAAACCCGGCTAGACTGGGGTGTGTACGTTGGTACAGATAAGAGCTCCAGACACCTGGAATCCAGGACGCCCCTCAGTAACAGAAGTGGAAGTAGTGATATCTTGAGGGTTGGGGAGAAAGGGGGAACCGATTACCAGGTTGGATCTCTAAAACCACCCCCCTTAAGGGGGACGAATAACAGAAATGTGGATGAAGGGAAGACAACAGATAATGTAAGATAAAAAATAACAATAGGTAATTGATCAAGGATTCATGAGGGTGGGAGGGGGAGGAGGGAAAGAGGGGAAAGAGGAGTTAATACCAAGGACTCAAGGAGAAAGACAGTGTTTTGGAAAGGATGATGGCAACATGCAGACAAGTGTGCTCAATGCAATTGAATGACGGGTTGCTATCAGATCTCAGAGTAAAGTGACCGGATGTCCCGCTTTTGGTGGGACAGTCCTGATTTTAAGAGAATTTTAAGAGTGGGGATTTTAAGAGTGGGGATGGGGTACATCCAGGAAGGTGAGTGGTCTGGGGTGCTGATGGGGAGACGAGGTTGGGAGGGTGCGCTATCTTTCCGAGGCTCAGCCGAGCCCTCAGAGTTGAACACAGCACTTTCTGAGTCGGCCATTAATTTTGGCTTAGGCCTGTGAGAAGAAAAGATTGCTCAGAGATGGTGGGGGGCATGGGGGGGGGGGGCGCCCAGGAGCAGCATAAAGTGGGACTTATAAAAGGAAAATCAATTTGGGGCCCACTCAGAAAGGAGACGGCCGCCTGTGGCCGGAATGGTTTTTCTGGGTTATTTGGTTTTGCCTTTAAATCAGAAAATTGTAGTTATTACAGGCCCGTAATTGATTGATGTGGAGGCAGCTGCCGCCAACATCTCACCCTTTGTCTGCCCCCGTCCCAATTGGGATCTGGTCTTGTGTCCTCCAGGGTGGGCGGGTGAGTGGGCGGCCTGGGCTTCTGGGCAGGGGTCAGGGAGGGCCAGGGTTGGCAGGCTCACAGGCAGGCGCTCACGTGTTGGGTCCACACAGCGAAGGGTTCGAGGCCCAGCACGCCGCAGCAGGCCTTGCCCGCTGTCCCCCCCCCCACCCCCCCACACACACCTCCCCTGCCACCATAATTACCCATTGATCATCTCCAACCTTGGGCCTTAATCCCCTTAAGCCGCAGCAAATAGCCCCTCATTCACAATCACCTGGAATGCTAGTGATTTACCAAAAATCTCTCTCACCAGGTTTCCACCCCCACTGATCCCCAGAGGGAAGGAGGCGGACCTCAACTCTCTCCCCAGCCATTAACCACCCCACTGCCCAAGCCCAACCCAGGCCCCCCTCCCTTCTTTTTCTTGTTGCCGCCTGATGTCTTACATTCTTCACGGTTCTGCCAGTGAGGCCAAGTCCCTCGCGTGGCCTGGCTTTTCAATTTGTTATTAATTTGAAGTTGTTGGATGTTCTCAGCTACTTTTCCTTTGGGGTCTGTTGGGACCTGGTTCTGGCTGTGTGTGTGTGTGTGTGTGTGTGTGTGTGTGTGTGTGTGTGTGTGTGAGAGAGAGAGAGAGAGAGAGAGAGAGAGAGAGAGAGAGATGGGTTCCTATCAGCAGGTTAAGTGCTGGGAATGTTACTAGGAAGGTCTGTGGTTTTAACTCACCAGGCTTCCCTCTCTGTGTGATGAGTCCTGGAACCCCTGTGGGACTGTCCCCCGCTGGCCCCCAGGGCCCCTGTGAATCGGAATGGACGTGACAACAGACTTTGGGGCTTGGCTCTCGGTTTGCCGCTGACCCCGGTAGTCCCGGGTCAGGAGGCTGCTGCATTCCTGATGTGTTGCTGGATGGGTCCTGACTCATGGAGACCCCACACCTAGACCCCAGACGTAGACCTGCCCCAGGGGACATACTGGCTGTTGTTCTTGGAGGACCGGGTTCAGCCTCGGGTGGGCCTGAACTCACGACCTTAAGGGAGTAAGTGTACGGCGAGCTGCACTGCCTCCAAATGAGGTCATCAAGCAGCGACCTGATTGACAGGCTGAACTCTACCCCTCACCCTCGATAGTCTCAAGTTGGCGCCGGATGATGTAAGGGCTACACCTGCTGTTGTGCACGGGGTCGCCATGGGGCTGAGCCATCTTGATGGCACCTATCCACCCCCACAACGCACACAGGGTAAGTGGGCATACACTCATAAACCCTGGGTCTTTCTTACTCAGGGCTTGGGAAATGCCAAGGACCCCCCTCTGCTATTGTCCGGCAGCTCTGCCAGAGGTCAGCCGGGCACGTGGGGCCTCTCTGTGCTTCTGTTCCCGTGAAGCCCTGTTCCGTTTGAGAGGTCCAAGCGCCCCTTTCATATCCGTTCGACGCCCCCTTCTCTTTGGAGGGTGTTTATTGTGAATTGGAGGACCTTTCCGGTACAGGCCCGGTCTCCCCTTCCCTTCCCTCCGCCTGCATCACCTACCGCTCAGCCTCCCTGTGCTTCTGATCCCACCCGGCCTTCTGCCGTTGGGGAAAGGCTGCCTTCTGGATCTTAGGCGAGGTCGGTGTGGGACCCGATAAAGGCTGTCATTTGGGGGATGTTCCTCGCTTTTCTCTGAGCAGGAAGCTCCATCTCCCTTGTGATTTTGAGTTATCTTCTCCTCTGTCCCCCCACTCCACCCGGGACTTTCAGGTGCTGTCTTTTCGGAGCAGTTGGGGGTGGATGCCAGGCACCATCTACTCCTTCTGGTCTCAGGGTTAGGGAGACATCGGTTTCTGTGACCCGGGGAGTCCACTGGACTGTTTGCCCATGTCTGTCTAGTCTCCTCATGCTCTTCTCTGGGCAGGGAGAGACCCACGGAGGCACCGCAGATGGCTGCTCTTGGCCTCTTTAAGTTCCAACCCTGAGTCGCCAAAGTTGACTGTAGGGCATTGTTCTGGAGACCCACGCTCCCCCCGCGGCCGGGAGTCCCTGTGACGAGGATGTGAGTCTCCCCGACACTCCCTCCCTCCCCCTTTCCCTCAAAGAATGTCTCTTCCATGTCAAAACATAAAAGTTTCTCTTTTAGAGTCATCCCAACAATGCCTGTTTCACAAGGTTTGGAAGGGCTTCAGAGAGCTGAGACTGCACTCAGCACAAACGCCGTGCCTGGCACCGGGACAGGCTTCATAAATGGGATTAATTTCTGACCTGCAAGCCTATAGATTTAGAATGCCAGTGGCCCCTTTCTCAGTAGGAGTCGAGTGCCAGAATGGTGTTTGTTGGAAGGCTGTGGAAGGAGCTTGGCAAAAGCAGGATTCGTTCTTTTGTGCCCACTCTTCTATTCTCCAGGTCAATTGTCGCTAATTGCACCATGCAGTGCCAGCACAAGTGTCCGCCCCAGCCCTGTGGGGCTCCCTGATGATGGCCCGGCCCTCAGGAAGGGGGCTGGGAGCTGGAGCTCCCCAATGACGGACGTGTGGAGGTCAGACTCCAGGCAGGGAGGGTCTGCTGTCCACTGTGTGGGTGCGGCCTTCTTGTCCCACCCCTCCCACCCCAACCCTCTGGGACTGGGAGCTCCTCTCTGTGCCTCCACAAGGCTGGGGTCACCTTGGACCTCAGATAGCTTCCTCTTGCAGAGACCCCCGTCCCCCAGCTCCCCTCCTGAGTGAGTTCTATTGCTTCCTCCTTCTTAGCCCTGCTCGGGTGACGGGCCACCCGCTCACCAGCGGTTGGGTCAGAGTCGGAGAGAGTCAAACACTGGTTACAATCCTTCCACAGCCAGGTGCTCACTGAGAGACCCTGCCCAGCTGGGGGGCCTTGGAGCTCAGCACTCTGGTGCACACGACTGCCGTGAGGTGGCCTGGAGTCACTTCTGACCCCCAGTAACCCCAAGGACAGCAGAACAAAGCTCAGCACCATCCTCACAGCCCCTACATTGGAGGCCAAGGTGACAGACAGTCAGTGCGTCCATCGTCCACCTCTTCCGGGGTCTCCCTCATTGTCTCTGCTCCTGACTGTACCAAAAAGGTGGCCCTGCTCTAGGGACTGGTCTCTCCTGACCACTCGTCCAAAGTCCGCCAGAGGAAGTCCCCCACTCTTCCCTCCAAGGAGCACTTGAGCTTCTCTTCCCCCAGGCCAGGTCGCTCTGTCCTTTCCACAATGCCCGGGTTTCCGGCATTCTTTCCTGCCACCCCCTAACCATACCACCGCTTCTCCTCGTCCTCTCGTCCCCAGGCTGCGAACCTCAACCCTCGGTTGTGGACAGAGGCGGACACCAAGGGCAGGGTCCTGCAGACAGACGCTGTGCTCCTCCTGCAGTCTTCTCCCATCTCTGGTCACTGTGTGGCGCATCCCCGGGTGATTCCAGGTTCAAGGTCGGGGGGCGGAGGGCACTGCCATTCTCCACAGTCGTGGTCTGCCGGGGGCCATGGTTGGGACTTCTGCAGACGTGGAGCTCCTTCCAAACCAAGGGGCGCGTCTTCCAACCCGTAGTCAGAAAACAAATGTCCTGTTAGGATCTACAGGGTTTGACTTCATCGGTTGATTTCCTGAAGGGACCCACCAGGCTTTTCTTCTAAGGTGCCTCTGGGCAGAACCCAACCTCCAGCCTTCTGGTCAGCAGCTGTATGTTAACTGTTGCGTACCCCCCACCCCCGCCCCCAGGACTCCATACTGGACAACGTTCTATTTGGGACCCACAGGGTTCTCAATGGCCCATTGGGAGAGGAGGGTCATCAGTCCTGTGCTATGCTGGGTTGACCAGGAAATACAACCAGTGACACTGACTCATGCATTTGGATGAACTTTATGCTGAGAAGTGAATGCATATGAAGAAGCGGTCCCAATTCAAGCCCAAGGGTTTGATGCTGGCCGGGGCCCTCTTCTGACTCACAACGCGGCAGGCCAGTGACACTGAGGGGCAGCAGGAGGCAGGCAGGTCACCGGTTGGCGGGGTGTGAAGAGCTCTCAGGGCCGGTGGCCCACATGGTGTTATCACTGGTGGTAGGCACAGAGTCCCAGCAAGCAAGGGGTTGCAGGGGCAGAGAGAGACGGGCCCATGTCTCCCTTCTCCAAGGGCCACGCCTCCCAGGAGGCATCATCCGGCTGATTGACAGGTTGGACTTCACCCCTCCACAGCACAAGTTGACATCGCTTCTAACAAGGCCCTTCTTCCTCATCTGTCTTAGTTCCGAAGTGTCGCTGAAGCCTGCCCCCCATGGGTGACCCTGACCATACGGGTGATGGCAGCGAGGGCTTCCTAGCAACACCGAAGACACCACAGCATGACAGACAGACAGTGGGGGTGGGGGTGGGGCCTTAAACTTGAGACTTGTTCCTGGTCTTTTTGACCTGAGGATTCATCCCCAAACCACCCAGCTCCACCCCCCCCCCATCAGCTCTAGATTTGGGGACACAGAACATAGGCCACATGCCACTCTGCTCTGCTGGCTCATAATAAATCAGGGCATTTTAATGCAGTGGTACCTCGGGCTGAGATAGGGGGAGTGCCGTAGTTTGTATTGTATGAAATACTTAGGCCAAGTTATACCTCACTTGATAGTTTTTGAGCCAAAGATATATTTGAACAGCATGAATTATAGGAACTTGGAATTTTCCCCAAGTATCACTTCACTTTTATTAGGAACTAAATAGAAGGCAGTTTCAATTTTTTTTTTTGTCTTCAAAAGGGGCCAGAGGTAAGAGTTACTGTACAATAAATATGGATCCCTGACGGTGTCATGGGTCTCCTGTCTGATCGATGACCACAAGCTCTGGTATTTGAGCCCACCAGTCGTGCTCCCATAAAGATGTATGGCCTCAGAGACCCCCAGAAGTTCCACTCTCTCCTCCAGGATTGCTCTGAGTTGTAACCAGTTGACTGGGGGGGAAGGGGGTGGGGGTGGGGAAGAGGAGTTGAACAGCTTCACGTGTTCTGAATGCCCAAATGGGGCTTTCAGAGTTCACGCTCCTTTACTACAATTAAAATGCTGCCTTGTTGTAAGACGGCACAGCTTCACCACCTGTGCCCGGAGACGTCCTTAAAAGAAAAGGTAGAATTTCATCTTATGAAGAAGTTTGGAGCCAGCCTCACCTCTAAAACATTTCAACATGAAGCACCCATTGACATCGTAGGTTAAAATGCATTCTGAAATGCTTACTGCATAATTTGCAGGGATAAAAATGAAATCTTTGAAATATCTACAAAGATTGCTGTGAAGTCTTCCACTGTAGACACCCTGATTTGCCCTCCCATCTCCTGTCGGTGGGTACTCTCCTTTCCCATTCTCCACCCTTCTGAAACTGCAGTCTGGCTGAGCCTGTGGGCTGTGTGTGTGCTGTGCAGCCTCCATGTCTAAAAGAAAGACTCGTTGCAGTGACTCATCGATTCTCACTCATATTGACCCTGTAAGACAGAGAAGAGCTATGCTTTGGGGTTTCCGAATCTCTAATTTCTTTTAAAGGCTGCAGAGTGGATCCATAGACAGCTTCCCTAAGTCCCTGCATACCGAATTCTTTCTCAAATACTTCCCACCTTAAGGCTTCATTCTGTCATTTGTGGGCCTGACTCCTGCTGGTATTTAAAATGAGCCAGATACATTAACAAGGAGGATAGGGTGGCACCCCATAGCTGAGAAACCAGAGCGGATGCCACCTACCCAGGGCAGTTCTCTGAACCAACGCCCCACAGAACCCCAGGAACAGGCCCAAAATACCAAGACATCATGAAGAATGTGTTTTGTTGGGCTGTGTAACTAGTTTATTGCCTAAAAGCAGAGTGTATTAAACCCAAACAAAACTCCCCTTCCAAGGCTGATGGAGGGTTGGTGGTGGCCTGTGAAAAGTTCCTGATACATGCCTGGTGGCCAGTGGCGTTTGCCCTGCAGAGAGAAGGGGCAACCACTCCTTGTTCCTGCACTCCTCTGCTATGGGGCTCCATGTCCCTGTTTGGAAAGACTGAAGGGCCCAACTCTGGGGGCAAAAGAAACTGAAGAGAGGTGATTGATGAAAGACACCCTCTGAGAGGCAGGAGGGGAGAAGTTTTGCCCTGTTGGAGTTTGCTATCTCAGTCTTAAAAACATTCGCCGATGTGGGTGCTGATCCCCTAAAGCACTTGGTCTGTGGTGGACGGCGCCTACAGCAGGAGCCCTGGCTGCATAGTGACATTTAATGCCACGTGTCTCTTATATCGAATTCCTGATGCTTGCCGCCCATCAAACCAGCCACGTGGCTGCACTCAGACAAGTCCAGGCAAGCCCAGGGAAAGGCAATTTGCCCCTGGAAGAAGGTGATTGAGAACAGATGGACCAGGAGGCAGGAAGGACTTGCCTGGACATGTTCTGACACCAAGGTTTACTTGGGCATTTCCTTAATGCTTTACCCCCAAATAAGCCAATCCTATATCTCTCCCCCTCTTAAACTACCTGCAAAAATATATGTATCCCCATCCTGGTGCCCTCTCCCCTCCTGTGGTCCCACCTGGGACAAGATGAGTTGGCCTGCTGCCAATTATGGACCTGTGGAGGCTAATCTAGGCTTACTGTCGCCCATAACCCACACCATGACTGTGATTCCATGGGTGGCACAGGCAGGCCATTTCCCCACTCAGATGATGAGCCTTGTCTACCTCTTTGTCTTGCTTCAGACTTCATTCAAGGGTCTCTGTAGACGTTGGAGGCCTGATGGTGTTGGTGTGGGTTGTGTGCCGTTGCCCCGTCAACCACCAGACCAGCAGTTCGAAAGCACCAGCCTCCCCTGGGGAGGAAGATGAGGCTTTCTAGTGCCTTCCCCAGTTATAGTTTTGGAAATGCACAGGGGAGGCTCTAGTCTGTTCTGTGAGCCGGAACAGAACTGCTCGCAGGGAGGTGTTCTGTGTGCGCCGCTGGGAGACACTCGCAGCACTGGGAAAATGTGCTGCACGAGACCTCGTGAGCATGTTGAGAAGAAAGAATGTTCCTTTGGGGACTGAGGTGCGTCTGACCTCAGCCAGGGTCTTGTCAATCGCCTCCTGGTCTTGTCACCTCGCATGTGAAAGTTGGACACTGAGTAAGGAGACTGAAGAAGCATGGATGAATTGCATGATGGAGCTGGCAAAGAATAGTGATAATATCAGGGACCGCAAAAAGAACAACTCATCTGTCCTGGAAAAGGGCAGCCAGAATGCTAGCCCCGAATGGAGAGACTTGGGCATGGCATCAGGAGAGCCAGCTCCCTGCACCAAGACTTTGTCAAACCGAGGGGTGGTGGGAATGAGGAAGCATGGCTCTGTGCAGGGCTCACACCCAACAGCTGAGGCTGGCCCAGGTGGGTTCCATTGGTACAGATAAGGTACTATAAGCTGGACCCTGCTGGACAGCACCTGGCTACAACAACACAGAACACTTGTATCTGAGCCTTTACCCTCGTAGAGAGAGACCTTCAACCCCAAACATCTCCTGACATCTCTGTGGAACTCCCACCTTGAGGCCACCTGAGTGGGTCGAGTGGCCCCCTGCCAGTGTGGCGCTCCTTTACGGGACTGTCCCTGGGAGATGGACAGCTCAGGGGGCTGGTGAGTGAAGACAACGGAAGTGAAGTGACCATTGGAAGGGACCATGGGAAGGGTGGTCCCGCTTGAAGACAGGCCTGCTTGGGTGCGTGTTGTCAGCTGAGTGTCTTCTAACTGGGGCACTCCTCTTCCAGCATCGACCCAGACAGGGCTCCCTTGTTGTGGCAGGACGTTCAGCAGCTGGCCTGCCTGGGCCAGTCCCTCGGCTTCTCTGAATCACTGCTTTCCTCTGAATCAGTGTCAATGAATGGTACAGGCCATTTGTTGAAAGGGTTGATCCCTGTCTGTGCAGATTTCCCCCCAGATGTGGGGTGGTTATGTGCTACCAGGTCTGTTCTGACCATAGTGACCCTGTGTGTCCTGACCATAGTGACCCTGTGTGTCCTGACCATAGTGGCCTTGTGTGTTCTGGTCATAGTGACCCTGTGTGTGCTGACCATAGTGGCCTTGTGTGTTCTGGTCATAGTGACCCTGTGTGTCCTGACCATAGTGACCATGTGTGTGCTGACCATAGTGACCCTGTGCGTGCTGACCATAGTAACCCTGTGTGTCCTGACCATAGTGACCCTGTTTGTCCTGACCATAGTGGCCTTGTGTGTTCTGGTCATAGTGGCCTTGTGTGTTCTGGTCATAGTGACCCTGTGTGTGCTGACCATGGTGACCATGTGTGTGCTGACCATAGTGACCCTGTGTGTCCTGACCATAGTGGCCTTGT
>PVJH01027840.1:0-28127 GCA_004026705.1 Nesogale talazaci
TCACACCAGAATACCTCTGACTATATCATTACACAACCTCCAGTCCCTGCGAATCAGGCCCAGCCAAGCTGAACTCAACCATCACAGCCAGCGTGGCTCTTGGATTTGTTACTACCTATCTATGCTATTATATAATAGTGGGATAGCATATATTTATACATATATATATTACTATAGTCATAAACACGAAGTATCAGGTAAGTAGATTGTCTACACATCAGGAGTAGGTTTGTGTGTGTCTTGGCTGACATTTATGTTGGAAGTGGAATTGCTGGCTCACAAAGCTCCCCAGGTGCTTAGCTATGGGTCATATTTTTAAAATGTGGTTGAACCGATATAAGCTCACCAGCAGTGCAGGAGAGTCCCTGCGTCTTTGCTCTATATTGCCAGCTGCCACTTTGAGGGAAGTATATGGTGCTGTGATCTTGGGCTTTTGACAAGGTCATCAGTTCAAACCCACCAGTGGCTCCTCAGGAGAGAGATGAGGCCATTGGCTTCTCTAGAGATGTAAAATCTTAGAAACCCTAGAGAAAGTTGCTTGGCGTTGGAATCCACTACGTGGCAGTGGGTTTGGCTTGATATATGTATGATGACTACCTTGTATATTTTTAATTTCTATTTTCCTGATGACTAATGGTGTTGCCTCTCTGCATATTTCTATCATGGACTTGACCACCCTTGGCTATGATCATCCCACTTCTGTGAAGTCTTTTTTCAGCTCTTCGTCCATTTTTCTGTTGTTCTGATTCCTGCAACCACATGTACAGCATGACCCATTTTCTTTTCCAAAAGAAAATAATAAAAACCAGAATGGACTTAAGATGGGTCAAAAAGGGAGAAAAACGATAAGGTCTTAAATTCTGCCCACATTCTCTTTAGTCCACTCGGTCATGCACTCTTGCTGCAAGCGGTGCCAGTCACGTCCCTGATCTGGGGTCAGAGAGGAGTCTCCTGAGGCTGGTCGATGTGGGGATGCTGCCAGTCGGTTTGGGGCTCTCACTCTTATCTGCAGCCTGCACCCGGCATGCTCAGAATTTAAGCTCTCATGCTGTTCCCTCTGCCGGTGGTGAATGTCGTTGTTTACCAGGCTTGGATCACACAGGCTGCGGGGCTGCTTCTGTGTGAGCTACCCCCGGCACCTCACGTAGGTGGCTGGATGAAGACAAGCCTTCAGGCCTCAGACGCTTTTCTCTGAGAGCTAGACGCCGTCTGATATTTTCACCACCCACACCTTCAGTGATCTCTTGATGTCTTAAGAGATAATGGTTCTTAGATTAGGGCTCACTCAAAATTCATTCGTGTGTGTCTATAGTTTATAGATGTCCCTCTGACCCATCTTTTTATAACTCACTGCCATCGATTCCATTCCAACTGAGTGACCTTCTGGGACAGAAGAATTGTTCCAAAATGGTCAGTCCTGGGAGTGGAAAGCCTGGTCCTTCCCTCTGAGAGTGGCAGGTGGGTGTGGAGTTGGCCCTTACCGACCCAGCATGTCATCCACTATGCAGTCTGGGCTCTGTCCATTTTCCTATCGGTAATTCAGAGAGCTGCAAAATTTCTTGAAAATTGGAATCAAGCCCTTTGACATGTTATTTAAAAAAATCCTAAACCTGGATGGACGTGCTATGTCATTTTTATAGGAAACTAGCATTTATATGAAGAATAGTATTGCTTTAAATATCATTGAAAAATAGCTCAAATGCACTGCCATAAAGTCTGTCTTAATCTGGAAGCTTCCTGCAAACCTACTGGTCAGCTTAACGACCAACAGATTTCCCCTGAGAGAGGAGGTTGCCTGCACCTGAGGGGCTTTGACTGGGAAGTGAACCAGGGCATCTGCCTGGGAGGTGAGAATCTTGCCACCTGATCACCAGTGCTCTCCGAGGAGAAGGCTTTGAAGGGGTCTCAGGGGCAGGCTCACTGGGGAGCGAGGAGGAGGAGGAGGAGGAGGAGTTGGGAAACAAGGAGTCCCTGTTCCACACAATGTGAAGTAAAGCACAGATTGTACTGGGCGTGTGAACTATAGTAGAAGCTCCTTCCTGATTTTAAGTAATTGATCGTGATAAGAGTTGTATGAGCTGGGGTGGCAATAAATTTAGTGCTTGGCCGAGCACACATGTTTGGCACAGCAGCACCCCCTCTCCCCCCAGCAGCTCTGGGAGAGAAACCTGCTGTGAACTTACTGTGTTTTGTCCCACCATAGACACACACCCTCCCCCCCCCCCTCAAAAGGGGGGAAACGAGGGTGCGTCTTGTGGCCCGAAGGTGTACCACAGAACATTTGTGATCCCATGTGCCCGCTGACTGTCCGCTGCTCTTTGCAGGCTGTGGATTGCTGTGTGTTCGGGGAAACCTGCCTCTTGGAGTCTCCATGTCAGGCAAGTCACATGATCGGCACAGCGCACGCCTCCCCTCATTTGTTAATGAAAGTGATGATGGTTCTTAACACCACGCTTGAGTTTACGCTGTTAAATATTGCCATATTTTGATTCATTTTATTTTTACCTTTTTAAAAAAATCATTTTATTGAGGGCTCATACAACTCATCATGATCAATACATACATCAATTTTATGCAGACCACATTTTCACATTTGTTGTCGTCATTCTCGAAACGTCATCCTCATATTGGCTTCCCATATTTCCCCTCCCTCCCCACCCCGCCTTCCTCATGAGCCCTTAATAATTTACAAATTATCATTATTTTGCCATATTGTACACTGTCCGATGTGTCCCTTCACCCACTTCTCTGTTGTCTGTCCCCCAGAGAGGAGATTATATGTAGATCCTTGTAATTGGTTCCCCCTTTCTACTCTATCTTCCCCCCCAGTATCACGACTCTTACCACTGGTCTTGAAGGGTTCATCTGTCCTGAATTCCCCATGTTTCTGGCTCCAGTGTATATCTAGCTAGATTTGTAGGGTAGAATTGGGATCATGATAGTGGGTGAGAGAAAGCATTTAAGAACCAGAGGGAAGTTGCACATTTCATTGTTGTTACACTGTACCTTGATTGGCTCATCTCTCTGTGACCCTTCTGTAAGGGGATGTTGCTTCATCTACTGATGAGCTTTGGGTTCCCAATCTGTACTCCCCCTCATTTATAATGAGATAATTTTTATTTCTTTGATGCCTGACACCTGATCCCTTCGACACTTCATGGTCACACAGGCTGGTGTGCTGCTTCCATGTGGACTTTGTTGCTTCTGAGCTGGATGACCGCTTGTTTACCTTCAAGCCTTTAAGACCCCAGATGCTATACCTTTTGATAGCTGGGCACCATCAGCTTTCCTCATCACTTTTGCTTATGTGTACATTTGTCTTCAGTGGTGCTTTATTATTTTTTTTAATAAATATTTTAGCATATGGGTACTATTTTGTTCAGAATACTTTTTTCTTGTTTTCCTGCTCTAAAAACTGGGTGTCTTATGGTCAGGGGCATCTTATGATCCGGAAAGTATGGTACTTAAAGATCGCCTTGGAGAGCCCATCTGACCGTGCTATTCCCTTCCGGGGAGTCATCTGGACAGCACAAAACCAGAGAGGGACGCAGATTTCTCACAGTTGCTGATGGTGAGCTGCTGGACTGACATGTAGGAGCCAGGCCCCGATGGGTTCCACGATGCCAGGCCTCCCCCGACAGCAAACAGTCCTGAGGATGAGACAAGCCTTCCCTGCACCTCACGTGGCGCTGTTACACATTGGTCTAGGCACGAGCTTAGAAAACTGTCCCTCTCTTCCACAGTCCTGTTGACCTGCCCCTCTCCCACATGTCTCTTTCCCATTCCCCCCTGGGATTCCTTCTTGGGGCCGTGGGTGATTTGGAAGTGTGGGTTCATCCCCGAAACATCTGGGTCTTCTCTGGATCCGTTGCTGACGTGGTTAAGGCTGTCACGTTTCAGACCCAGTGTGGTCCCCGCAGAAGCTTTGTTGGCTCCCATTCCTTCATCGAGTCTGCTCAACGAGCCCCAGGCTGCTGCTGGTTTTCTCAGTTCCCTTTCTTTTCAGTGATCTAACCTGCGGAACGAGCCGCAATGTGCTCTTTGTTCTGTGTGCCCTTGAGAAGACTGCACATTCTGCACTTGTTGGGCCGGATGTTCTGTAAAGTCAGAGCAAGACGGTGATCTTTTTTGCTCTCCATCTGAAGCTGCTGTTGTAAGGGCAAGCCTGTCAGAGACCACAACCAAACCAGACTCCCTCCCATCCAGTGGTTCTGACTGGTGGCGAGCCTGGAGGGCAGGATCGGACTGCTGTGGGTTTCCAAGGCCGGTGGCATCGTGGTGAACACTGGGCTGCCAATCACCAGGTCGGCAGTTTGAAACCACCAGCCAGCCGCTCCTTGAGGGGAAGACGAGGCTTCCTGCTCTCACGAAGAGTCACAGTCTGGGGAAGCCACCGAGGCAGTTTTAGCCTGTCCTGCACGGTTGCTACGAGTGGGCTTTAACCTGATGGCAGGGAGTCTGGGTTTTTGTTGGTTTGGAAATCTTTATGGGAGTAGAAAGCCTCATCTTTCTGCAGAGGAGCGGCTGGTGGTTTCAAACCGCTGGTCTTGTGGTGAGCAGCCCAATGCAAAACCACTACAGCACCAGGACTCCTGCTGCCGAGAGGAGAGAAACCACATAGGTTCCTTATGAAGGAGAGGATAAGACTACTCTGTCCAACGTGTCAAGTCCTAGAGAGAAGACAGACGAGGCAGTCCCATGGAGTTCCGGTTCTCACGGGATTTGCTGGCCTTCGTGTCCTTCTCTTCTGTTGAAAGGGCTTGTGCTTCACTGAGGAGTCCTACTGCTCCCTGTTGTGCTGCGATCTGCGAGGTCAGTAGTTCAAACCCCCAGCCACGCCTCAGGGGGAAAGACAGGGCTTTTCAGTCCCACAGAGAGTTACTGTCTCAGACACTCACAGGGGCAGTTCTCCCCGGCTATGCGTCAGCATCAACTCAATGGCAGTGAGTGCCCAGCCTCACGGTGGATCATTTGAACCCACCACTCACCCCATGGAACCAGGAGTTCCTGGTCAGCTGCTCCCATCCTGGGTGCAGTGCTGCTCTGTAACAAGGGGACACTGTGAGACACAACCAATTTGATGGTAACAGATTGGGCCTTTTAAAAAAATGTAAAAAGTTAAAAAATAAAAAATTTTAAAAATTAAAAAAAAATTAAATATTTAATTTTTTAAAAATTAAAAATTAAAAACATTAAAATAAAAATTGTGTTATTTGGGGTTCTCTAGAGAAACAAAACCAAGACACTAATTATATATATATGTTTATATAGCTAGCTAGAAAGATCTATAACAAGAAATAAACAGCTAACCTATAAAGCAGTACAGATTGCTCGGTGCAACTCATTTGCGTGTGCCAGCTAAAAGACTTGCAGTCCTTCAAGTCTCGAGGGCTGCCTGGTAGTCCTCTGTGGAGCAATTCAGGCTATCCGGTCACAGGCAGTAAACAGCAGAGCAGGTCACCAACAGTAAGCCAGATGACAGAGTCCAACAGTCCCCAGCTCAAGAGATGTATATTTCAGGAGCGTGGTAAAGCAGGGCTTGAAGGAACCTCAACTCACAGCAACACAGCCCATGGATTAGGTGTCCCACGGGTAGTGTAGCTTGTAAATCAAGGCACAGGATGAACAAGGTAGCCGGTTGGTCTGAAGATCCAAGAGCAAGAGAGATAAAGGTGAGGTTCGCTCCACCCTTCAATTGATCTCACATGTGTTCATTGATCATGTTGTCACAACAAACCTACCTCTCACACTGAGAGAGTAGTAGTATTTGGATATATAAAATTGTCATTCTATTTAATTGCTTTATCTATTTCAAAACTCAAGTGCACACACCCTAAGAGTTACTATATCTTTTGGACAGATAACCCTCTTAATCATCATGAAATGTCATTGACATGAGTATTATTGTAGATACAGATGCAGTTGTCGAAAATAATAGAAAAGTCCCACCTGCCCTCAGCTAGCTTCTCCGTAAGGGTCACTCCCAGGCCATACAGGTTTCACCAATGTTATGTGCCCTCATCTCTGTCCTACTTCACTCTCTTGGTAGGAGCTCTGGTGGCTAGTGGGTACGCATTGGGCTTCTAACCACAAGGTCAGGAGTTTGAAACCATCAGCTGCTCCTTGGAGAAAAGACGAGGCTCTGGACCCATCAAGATTTCCAGCCGAGGTGAGGCTGCTGTGATGGGGACTCAGTGGCAGTAGCGAGTGGGGGAGGTTCCCCTTAGGCAATCTTGGCTTCTGAATTTCGATTTCCATCTCAACTCAGGGAGGGAGGCTGTGGACTCTAGCTTCCCCTTTCTTGTGCTGCGGTCATGGGAACAAGCCCAGATGCCCACCCTGGAGGATGGTAGGTAGCTCTCTCCCCAAGGGTGTCCCTTCTCTTAGGGAGTTCAGTTTCCCAGTTGGTCCCAGTGGGCCGGTGACTCGGGACCCTGTCTTTCCCTCAGGCTCAGAAACAGAAACCCCTCATTGCGGTTCATCCGGTGACACGTGAGGGACTGTCTCTTTGCATGGCCTTTGCCAGTCTGCTTCTGACGACATTTTTGTTTTTGTTTTGCAAAGGGGGGTTCGTTTGAAGGTGATCTTCCCAGCCCCTTGTCTACAATATTATAACGTGGTACAAATCTGTAGTTGCTTTATCATCTGCCTTCTTCATTCAGGTGAATATGTGCTGACCCTTCCATGAGTCATTTGCACACACACACACACACACGCACGCGTGCATGCACGCACACGCGTCACCCCTGGGTGCCAGCACAGAATGTTTCTTTTAGTGTGAAAACCTTCCCTTGACTTTTTATAACAGTGGCCCCAGACAGGGCTTGTCCTTTTGTGGTGGGCTTATTTCATGCCGCACGAGTGCACGAGATGCGGTTTTCAGCAGGCAGCATAAGGATGGGTTTCCAAGTTTTCCTTTGGACTTTTCGACATGTTGTGGGGTTTTTTTTCAACGGGATCCGGGGGGTGGGGGGGGTGCGGTTGTCAAATGTCTCCATCTTGCTTATGACTTCTGGGTGCTCTGTTGTGTGTTGAGAGAGGGTTGCTCCTCTCTCCCTACCTTGAGAATGAGTGCTTTAGGAAGGGGGAGAAGGGCAGGGTGGAGCTGCCAAAGTAGACTGCACCCTGACAATGTGCGAGGAGGAGAGGGCCTGATGGGAAGTCACAGTGCAGCGAGAGAGACTGTGACTTCTGTTGCAAAAACTATGGAGCTGTGTCCGTGCCCCCGCACCACCCCCAACCTCGCTTTCTATCCGAGGAATGGAAACCATGGCACACTCACCATGGTGTCTGCCAGCTTTCACAGCAGAAAGTCGCCAGTCCGACATTTGGCCTTCTCTTTTTTTTTTTGTTCCGATTCTACGACAAAGAAATGAACACATGAAGAGAATAATACAGCTGTTTCCATGGCTCCTCGGGGCTGTGTTTTGCTGGCTGGGTGACAGGGTGAAGGCTTCTTAGGGGAGCAGTGCCGCTGAGGGGGTGCCGGTCAGCATGGCTTGGAAAGCACCTGTACATCACAGGCTCTTGAAGGATCCCCGAGGACCAGTGAGGACAAACGAGCCAGAGTCCCTGCCAGTCTGCGCACCCCGGGGACGCGTGTTTGCTCACCTGCGTGTTCTTCGAGCTGGTAACTCCTGCCAACCATTCGCTCGAGAAGCCAAAGGGAGGTCCAGCATCTGTTGTAAGCAGCCCCACTCCTCCGGAGAAATACTTTCACGAAAGACAGCTCGGGGGTTTGATGAGTGCCATCATCACTGCTCCGTGCATCAGACTTTCTTGGCACAGCAACTCGTTCCACAGGGCAAAGGACATTGCCCTTAATCTCGGACCACCGAGTCCTTTGCCTCCAGTTGCCAGCTTTCCTAACCTGACCTCAAGAGTGGAGCTAGGAAGATCCCCCACGTGGTGGCCCAATGCCAGGTCAAAGGCGCCAAAGCGCAGTGGGCTGTGCGACATGGTATGGACGGGTCCCTGTGACTCCGCACTTGATGCCCGCGTGTGAACTCGCGCTGAACCTTAGGGAACTTGGGTATTCCGAATAGCCATACATGCCTTAGCTTACACCAGAGGCGAGCAAAGTGAATGGGAGACACCCCTCTCCACTCGGCAATCGTTGGAAAGTTGTGCACAATATGCTTCCATGGGAAGGAGTGTGCTAAAAATAAGAAGCTGCTACAGACGGCAGTCTCCGACCCAGATGTCCACAGTGGAATTCTCTCAAGCTTCAAAGACTAGATGGTCTGTCCTTGTGGTGGATTGAAGTGTGTCTTCCTCCACAGTATGTGGAAGTTCTAATACCCAGGACTTGTGAATATGACGGCAATAGTTAGGTTTTCTGTGAGCTCAGCTGGGCTAGGGTTCTCAGTTTGGCAATCGAGGATCCCCATCAATGCAACCCAACACAATGCACTCAACTCCATGATGGGATCTACTGTCGACAGCCAAGCAGTGTGGAGAGCGACCCCCTTACTCAGGTCACAACCCTAATGACATGTCATTCCTAGTGCGGCCTCTTTCTTCGATAGGTTGACACTGTGGAGCACGTCTTTGCTTCTTGCTGTTCAGGATCCTGCAGCTGGCTTATTGAACTCTGGTTCTTTGGTCTTGATGGTCTGCCATGTTTCCTGCCAATTCTGGGAGCCATCAGAGCCTGCTGACCTTGGATTTGAGGCTGCCATCTAGGAGCTGTGATCTTCCTGTTTCTTGGTTCTTCAGTCCCCAGCCAGTCTGGAGAATCTCCAAGTTTAACACCTGATGCATGGACTTGAATTGGACTAGACTTACCTGCTTCCAAAACTGTGTGAGCCAGGAAAAACCTGGAGTTACCAAAAGCTGTAGGGAGAAAAGGAAAGGTGTCTCCCAGAAAACTTTCGGAAAGAATACAGTTCTGCCAACACTCTGAGTTTGGTCCTAGAGTCCGGAACCATTTCTGATGTTTTAAGTCGAGCAGTATGTGCTCTTGTAGATCTCAGGGCTTGACAAAGACGACGGACTTGTCAATAGAACAAAGGAACCAACTGGAACCATTGGCCAAAGCCAACAGCCCCAGTCGGAACAACGGAGCAACAAAACAAGGAGCAGTAGAATTGGACCGGCTAGTATTGGACTTATGGCATAAAAGAAGCATTTGTGAAAACCTATACAGATATGAGTAGTTGTTGGGACCTTTGTGTGGACTCTGATGCATGCCTCTCTTCTCTGACGATGTAGACTGCCAACCTGCTTACTGACAGGACACACAGAGACGAATCAATGAACACATGGCAGGGTGGGGCACCTTCCAGCTGGAGTCCCATGACCCCCTACCCCCCACCCCACAGTGATCGGTGGTGGTGGCTCAGTGCCCTTGGGTCCGTCTACTCGTGGAGAACCTGTGTACAAAGGAACAAGACTCTGCCGGCTCCCACCCTGATAACAGCTGCCACGGTGAGCCCCTGCTGCAGCCCCTGGGTCAGTCTGTCTCATTGAAAGCCTCCCTCTTTCTGTCTGCTCTTCTACTTGACCAAGCATGACATCCTTTCCTAAAGATTTGTTTCTCCTGATAGCACATCCACAGTGTGTGAGATGAAGTCTTGGCATCCTTGCTTCCAAGGAACATTCCGGAGCTTGGGTGGGATGTAGCAAGGCGCATGGAATGCTTGCAGGGCTGGGACCATGCAAGCACAGTCAACGGGACCCCCACCAGAGGACTGGCCAGTTTTGCATCCTCTCAAAGGGAGATGCGCAGAGAAGAGGAGCTGTTACATGGATTCCTAGCCAGAGTGGTAGGGATGCTGTGATAGGGATTTGCAAGAATTAAAAAATTATATCTCTTTCTTTCTCCCTCCCTCCCTCTTTCCTTCCTTCTGTCAAAAATGGGTTTATTGGGATGGTTGAGGAGTCTTTTAGTGCTGCTTCCATCTGAAGGCGCTTCCTTCTGTAGCCGTGCCTTCCCTCCTGGAGGCTGACAGAGGACAGGAGTGCAGCCGACACACAGAGCCACTGTCTGTGCCTGGTGGAAGAGCCCGGGCATCTGACGTCCGTGATATAGGAAGCGGGGCTCTGCACTGGGTGCTTCTCCTCTGCTGGGGAGGGATGAAGGAGACCATTTCCCAAAGGCATGGTGGGAAGGTCCTCACCGCCAGAAACACGACAGTTCTAACACTTTCTTGAGAAGATCAATGCAGGGCCAGCAATGGCGGGAGAGAAGAAATCGTTGTGAAGGCAGAACTGCATCCCGCGTCATCCCTGTTCTTTCCAGGTTGATCCTGATCCCCAGTCATCCTCTGCTACTTCTTGACTCAAGCGCGTTGAGTCTGTGCAGGGTCCCAGCGAAGTCCCGAACCCACGTTCACATACCAGTCGGTGGTAGAGATGCTGGAGGGGCCGAGCAGTTTGGAGAAGTTGGACAGGTGGGACATCCGCCTTGTGCTGATGCTTGTGAAGTGTTCACCTGGAAGGGGGACGTCTCTTCTTCAACAGCATGAAAGGAAGGATTAAAATGCAAAAACACAACCAGTCAGATAGCACAGTAGTAGTTGTTACAGGCAAGATTCACTCGGGGGAAACAAAAAATCTGGAAGCAAGATCGTGGCTTAGTTTCCTTGTATCTTCTCCAACATATTTATTTATTTATTACAAAAGAAAAACTCACTGTAAAATGGTTACCACTGTCAGCCACATGAACCAGAGAAGACGCCTCAAGAAGACATGACAATCTCCAGAGGCAGTGTTCCACAAGCCCACCAGGAGGGAGCACTGGACTCTCTTCAGAACGGAGTCCTAGTTAGGAAGGACAGGGAAGGATTGCGGGGGCCTAAGGGGACAGTGGGACCCATGGGGACATGGCTACGCAATGCTGTGTGGGAGCCCCCAGATCCTGGAAGAGAAATACGGGACACTGGGGGAAAACAGGCCAAAATTGCATCAAGTCTGTGGTTTGGTCATATTGTACCAAGATTAGCTTTCTGATTTTCATCCCTGTGCTATGACTGGGCCAATTGATCGGAAAGATGGGCAATAAATTTATGTGACTTTCTCTTGACTGTAGCAATGTTTCTGTAAATTGAGAGTTGTTTCCAAAGAGGGAAAAAATCAATATGTATCATATAGTTCTGTTTTTGCTGTGTTTCCTTCTGTTGTACAGGGGGTTGCCTTGGGGTGGGACAGACTTGTTAGCACTTAACATAATGTAATTTTTTTTTGCTAAGAGAGAGTGAGTAGTCACCCAAGTATGATCACAGAAAAAATAATTGATAGTCAGTGATTTCTATGTCATTAATTTTGCTTATTTACATGCAGATGTGTTACTTTAAAATAACCAATTGCCTGGGCGCCCACCCACCTCGAGGAACCACTCATGCTGGGTTTCCAGAGCCCACTGCCATTGGGTCTTTGCTGACTCAGGGACACACTGTACCGTCGGCACGCCCGTTGGCCTCTTGTTTTTATTTCCTGCGCCTGCGATCCCACCTTGCCCAGCAATGTCACCCTGCCCAGCACTGGTGAGTGCATGGGGTCTGCATGGCGCTTCTGTGTGGCGGCATGCATCTGAACTTCATCTCCCTTCATGGCAGAGTAACATCCCCAGGTGCAGATGCACCACATGCTGCTGGTCCCAGCATCTGTGGATGACTCTGTTTTTGAACTTGAGATAAGTGGAGTTGTTCAACCCAGCACTCCCTGCATCTGGATTTTTTATGGAAAGACCTGCAGGTCTGCAAGGCCTCAGAACTTGAGCTTCACTCCCCGGGGAGTTGCAGGGAATGTTGTGCCATATTTCATAAATACTCTTGCACGCCTGTGCCAATAGGACAGCTCAGCTCCCAGAGAAACGAAGGGCTGAATGAGTTGGAATCGAAGGTCAAGTTAGGGGACTCTGGTTTGACCCTGTGTTGGCCGATCTGATGTGTTGCTCAACTCGTGTCTTGCCCCAGCAGAGAGGAACTCCGTGGAGTCTTGTATGTTCACATTTTTGAAAGAATGATTGATTCTGAGGACGCTGACGACCATCCCCACAGACATTGCAGAAAAGGTGATATTTTCTGAGTGCTGACTCTAACTATGCTAGGGGTTTGCATGTGGCTTGATTTCACCACCATCTAGGGAAGCAGTTCTTGTCATCATCAACCTTTACAGATGAGGAAGGAGAGCCTGAATCACTTTGTACAAGGCATAGCTCCTGGTACCAGCGAGGGGAGGTGAACTGGCTTGTCTGCCTGTAAAGTCTGTACCCTATATGAAGCTAAATAAAACAAGGTCTTAGTCCTGGAGGTGAAAATCTAGGACTCAGAAGGGGTACACTGCAACTTGTGTACTTTCCCAGCAGGTAAGATCATGCTCCCCAAAGGGAACCCATTGCAGACAGTGACCTCCAGTTCAGGTATGACAGAGCAGGACTGGCCTTCACAGAGTCTTCTTGGCTGTCACCCTCATGGAAGCAAACCAACATCTGTGTCTCCCTGAGGGCCTCTGAGTGGATTTGGATCCCTCAGGAACACAGAAGAGGCAGATAGGGATACAGACTGAGTGAATGGCATGCATGTGAAGAAATGAGCTCACTGCACTGCGTTTGATGGCCTGGAAAGCTGGGCAGACCAATTTGTCTGCAGAAGGCCAGCTGAGTTCAATGGCTGTGATTGCACTTGTTAAACCCTCTCCTCTGTAGTTGAGGATGCATTATTCACTGACTCACTCACGCCAAGAACATAACTAGGAGTTTTCAATCCCCCACTATCTCAGAGTCAGTTGTCCACATGATGACCCGACTCTCCCCTCCCCACTGGGCTCTCCCATCCTGTGCTGACCTGGGGCCTTTGCACTCTCTCCTCCTTTTTTACCCACCTGCACCTGCACCAAGCCTGAAGGGAGGCAGACTGGCAAAAGGGACTCCATTTTTGTGAACTGCTGAATGACCTGCTTCCTCTCCCCTCTCATCTCAGAAAGTCTCCCTAGTGGTTGGTTTTCATGTACCCAAGTTCAGGACACATAATTAATGTTATATTGTTCTTCAATATAACATTTGTTTTAATATGTTTCCTTTTGATGTTGTACTCTGAATGGTGCACTTTGGCTATGGTAAGCAGGATGTTATAGTTAATTTCAGTATTGTTTCTTTTATGATAAAGAATGTATCTTGTAATGCACACCTGCTCTTCTTGAAGTTACCAGAATGTTATAATCAATGCTGTACCCTATAACACACCCCAACCCTAAAGAATGGTAACATTAATTTTGTTTTCTGCTTCTGTCCACACTTGCTTAAGTCTTAGACAAAGGATAAATGAGTTTTTTGCCTTAAATGATGGACCAAACAGGTTGCAATATAGCACTGATGAAACATACAGCTTTCCTCTAGTTCTTTAATGCTTCCTCCCTCCCCAACTATCAAGACCCTAAGTCTACCTTACAAATCCGGTTAGACCAGAGCATGTCCATGGATACGGATAAAAGCTGGAAATGGGGCTGAGCCCCAGTGGTGTAAGTGGTTGAGTGCGGGACTGCGGCCCGCGCGCTTGGCAGTTCAAATCCAGCGGTGGCTCTCAGGAGCAGCACTGGGTGGCGCCCACAACCACCAGAGGCAGGGATGCACCGCCCCCCCCCCCACCCCCAAACCAAAAAAAAAGCTGGAAATGCAGGGAATGTAGGACAGATAAACTCCTTGGAACCAATATTAAAGTAGTCATACCAGGAAGATAAGGGGAAGGTAGGGACAGAAAGGGGGAACTGATCACAATGACCTACATATAACCCCCTCCTAGGGGGATGGATAACAGACAAGGGGGTAAAGGGAGACAGTGGACAGCGCAAGACATGAAAAAAAAATTTAAATTTAAACTATCAAAGGTTCATGAGGGGGTGGGGCAGGAACAAGGATTTGATACCAAGGGTTCACATAGAAAGAAAATGTTTTGAGAATGAGAGAATGATGCTGACTACTAATGTACAACTGTGCTTGACCCAGTGGGTGGATGGATGGATTGTGATAAGATCTGGATAAGCCTCAATAAAATGATTTAAAAAAAAAAGAAAGATGGACTGAAATGTCGATTGGGGGCTACAGTCAAAGAATCACTTTTAGATTCTAGCTGTCTGGTTATGACCAAATGAAGGCTCTTCTAAATGATCAAGACATCCTCATGGCTGTCCTGTACCTGAACCCATAGCAGAGGCACTGCCTCTTCCCCTGCAGATGCTCTCGTCACCCCGCTGGGCATCAATACCTTGCGTGGAGTAGTGCCCCTTCTTCACAGAGAGACACCCCGAGGGAAGATGGTCATGTAGAAGTGGAGGCAGAGATTGGAGTGTCTACGGACCAAGGAAAGCCCAGGACTGTGAGCAATAAATAGCAGAAGCTCGGAGAGGGACAGGGACCCAATGCTCTCTCAAAGGCCTCGAAAGAAAGCCAGCAGTCCACATTTGGTTTTGTTCTTTTGACTACCTGGACGGTGAAGGCAGCCAGCCCGAAGATGCTACCACAGGGGGGAAGGAGGGAGAGGAGAAGTTGCGGATGTCATTGTTTTCTTCTTGCTCGTGGCTTTGTGGTTTCAACACTCTTTCATGAGGAGCTTATAGGTTCCAGATGGGCCCAGGATGCCCTTTGCCTCAGAGGCAACTTTCCCTGATACAAATGTTGCAAAATCAACTCTCTTCTGTTTAATGTTTTCTTGGTATGTTTTCTTTAACCTGGCTTCATTTTATCTCAAGGTGTCTGTTATAATTAGGAAGTGGCTGGCTTTTTCTTCTCCTTTTATAAGTGTGTTGAGATTTATTTGGGGGGGGGCATCATTGCCCTCTGGTGGGAGTAGGAGACTCAGTCTTGCTCCTGGAGAGCTGCTGCTGAATTTGAACTGCCAACCCAGTGGGCTGCAGTCCCTCACACAACCACTATGTCACCGGGACTCTATTTTTAAGCTTTTTATTGCAAACTGGGTGTAGGTTTACAGAGTGGATCATCAGTTTTACATTTAACAATCCATACATATTTTGCCTCAATCCATACATGGCAGTTCCCACCTGCACTGTCACTCACCTCATGTCCTCCCTGTGCTGCCTGTGTCCAGTCTTCCTTCCTTCAGGGACCTGATGGGCTCTGTTCTCGGGATATGCTACCCTTCGGAGCTGAGTGGTGGGTTGTCCCAACTCGGGAAGCCTTAGTTCCATATCAGAAGGGGGATTAAGGGCCATAATCTTAAGTCTCACCAGCTTCCTCCTCTTCTAATTAAAAAAAAATCATGGTATTGGGGGCTCGTACGAGTCTTATCACAACCCATGCATCCATCCATTGTGTCAAGCACATTTGCACATGTTATGACCATCATTCTCAAAGCATTTTCTTTCTACTTGAGCCCTTGGTATCAACTCCTCATTTATTCCCCTCCCTGCCTGGCCCACTTTTCTCTCGAACCCTTGAAAATTAATAAATGATTATTTTGTCAAGTGTTACTCTTCTTTTTTAGAAAAGAGAAAATTCATTGAGTCATAAATGGGGCAAGGATAAGACAACTATAGAGATTTACCATCTGGATGAGGAAGATCATCCGTCCAGGGTTTGTGTGTTCGTCTGGGCAGACTGGAGAAACAAATCCACAGAAACTCCTATGTGTATAAGAGAGAGTTTTAGATACAGGGGCATGCACATCAAGAAAGCATTCCAACCCAATGTTGTCCAAGTCCAGAAGTCCAACATCAAGCCACAAAGCCCTCCTCTGTCTCACAAAACACACGCAATGATGCCGACTACAGGAGGAGAACTGAATCTGTGAGTGTGTCAGCATCTCAGCCCTGGCAGGGGTCCCCACGCGGCTGCTCCGGCACCCAGGGCTGCATAGGGGTAGGTCCATGTGACTTCTCCTCGGGGATGTCTCACAGGAAATGAGCCTTGCAGCTGAAACAGGGATCTGGCTAAGGCAGCTGCACCCTGGTCCAACCTTCAGAGAGGAAGAGACCTGAGAAAGTAGAAAGGCTAGGCTCACCGAGCCATTGAGCTCTTTGACCTTTAATTAACCCCACATGTGTCTATTGTCCAGCTTGGCACAATCAACCTTAACTATCTCAGTTTGCTTTGAAACAAGTTTTAAGCATTGTTAAGAGAAATACAACTACAAGTGCCTTTGGATTATATTTTGCCTGCGTGTGTGTGTGTGTGTGAGAGTGTGTTTTCCTGGTGCTGTCTTTCCCTCCATCTTCTTTTGGATCGACCTTTCTTAGTTTGTTATTCTTACTTCCCTCCTCCTCTGCAAGCGCTGGGATTGGTTTCTCTTCTTTTAGTACCTGGACCGGACGGGACAGAGTCGGACATTTATTACAGCAGAAAAGCTGTCGTGGGCAGCCAGCCCTTCTCACAGTGAGTGGTCACTCCACCCTCTGAGCCTCCATCCCACACGGAGAGGGAGACCCTGCTGAAGGACGCCAACAAGGATGGTTTGCCCAGGAAGTCAGGCCAGCCCATACTTGGGGCATCAGCACAACCAACCCACCAATGATCTACAGCACAGTTCTGTAGGTAGGTGCCAAACAGGACACACCGAAAAGCAAACACTGTGGGACCCACAGTGAAAAACTGATGCTATTTTAGAAATGCTTGCTATGATAGCAGTTTTAGAAATGCTTTCTATAATAGCAGGTTTATTTTCCTTTTCGTTTTCAGATCGATGGGTGGAATCTTGTTCACTGATCCCATAAGAACACACCAGCAGGATTATCGTGACATGATGTGCGATGTCTCTAGTCCCTGCGCAGAGTAAACCAACATACATCTTCAGATTGAGCACACAGGTCTCACTCTGTGGTCACTCTGGCCTCCACTGGTATCCCCAGCAGCCCAATGGGCTATGAAGACACAACATCCAAGGGACAGAAAGTGGATGTGTGAGTTTTTCAGTATTATCTCAAGATGAAAAAGCACATGTGGATATCTGCCCGGGGCCCACCAACAAATAGGGTCGGACAAGCAAATGAAATCATTTCTGCCTGCCTTGTAAATTCTATTTCTTTTGGCTCATCTTGGGCCCAAAGAACAAAATTGCATGCTCCAATTTTTTTTCTACTTACTCATTCCCCAAAACGAACTTTTGTGCTCTTGTCCAAATTCAATGTAAATTTTATTTTATACGTATTATTTGTTTCCTACATTTTGTTTTACTTTCAATGATTCAAATTTCTCTTTTTTTGTGTGTGTGGGCATCTGGTGGGAGTGGGAGGCCCAGCCTTGCTCCTGGAGAACTGCTGCTGGATATGAACCGCCAACCCTATGGGCCGCAGTTCTGTACACAACCACTACGCCACCAGGGCTCAGCCCCAGTGATTCAAATTTATTCACTACAATTGGACCAAAATTTAACAGTGATGTAGTGTTTTATATCCTGTCAGGTGAAATGACAATGATTCAGTGCAGGGTGAAAACCACCCTGAAGCCTTCTGTGGTGCAGTGAATTACTTATTAAGTCAGGTCCAGCCATAGCCTGCCACTATGATTGGTAAAATTGCTTCCGACTATGCAAATGTGCGATGCTTGTGGCCCAGCGAGAGACGGAATAGCTGTCTAGGAATGTAAATTAAGTACATGGCGCCTTTATGAGGGAGGGACCAGGGTGTATGGAACCTTAACTTGGGTCTCGGTCTGTTTTGTCATCCCTCTAGGCTTCAAATGAGCCATCCCAAGTCAAGAGGACCATCGAGAAAGAGCCAGACATGGAGCCTGTCCTTTGGACTTGGGGTTCCTGAGCTGAGATTCTCCTTAGCCCAGAAGATAGAGACTCTAACAAGAAGGTGATGAGGGAGAACGAGGTATTATAGCTACAGAGAACTGAGACTGCAGAACTCAGAGGCTGGCACCAGCTAGGGCCGTGGGATTTGAGGAGTGAAAAAGTCGAGTGCTTGTGCTGCTGGCCACAGGACGCCTCTGGGTATGTGTCCAGGGAGCCAGGCTTGTGCCCCCACCGAACTGGAAATGAGAGCTGAGGGCCCGGGCTTACTGGCCAAGTAGAGTGCCTCAGGCCCCTTCCTTGGCAGCACTTAAAGAGCTTTGTAACACTTGCCTGCAGTGGGAAGAGCAGGGTAGACCAGGCTTGAGAAGCAAGAATCAGACAAGGAGCTGTCCTGAAGAATTGTAGAGGGAGTCATTTCTGAGCCCAAACAGTGACCTGTTACTTCTGCTACCAGCCCCCATCACGGGGAGGAATGGCTGGGAGTTCCGTGTGGCCCTGCGATGGATGACGAAGCCCTGCCAGGAAGCAGAGGCCGCATCAGAGGGGTCAAGAGGTTGACGGGTGGAGACATGGTTGATCTCCACGGTGTTATGACCAGCCTTGGGATACCGATCCTGGTTTTCCTCCCCCCTTGTCAAGTGAGAGGAGAGCAGAGGCCATTGTCTTATCATTTTCACTCTTGCAGAAGACAAAAGAGAAAATAATCTGTGACTATCCAAAGACAATTCCAAAATTCATTTCTTTCAAGGAACTCTGAGTCAGAAGAGACTTCTTCCAGTGAACACTCACATTTAATGGGCACAAATGTCTAGTGCTGAAATTACTGATCAGTATACGAGTAGAGCAGAACATGTCCCAAATTCTGCGTTCATTACTTGCTACAGTAAAAGTAATTAATCATGGTCTAGAAAGGAAAACGTTTAGCATCTGAAATAGTTGCAGCTGCAGATCCCATCAATAGCAGAAATGCAGAACCTCACTTTGTGTAATACTTTTCCTTCTAATCATGTAAATTATTGGATTGAAAAAGGGCCAAGTGATTGTCAAAATCGCAGTGAACCATTTGAAAATGCTTGTCAAAAATTAGTGAATGGTAAGTAAGGTTTTATAGACAGAAGACATTTCTAGGCTGTAAAGCTAGTGGGAAAAATTATAAAAGGCTACTGCATATAAGAGGAGTTGGTTATGTCTATTTTTTTTTAAAATTTAGATAGCTTTTGTTTTTACTCATTTTTATCAGTTTTATTGACATACAATTAGCATACCATCCAACTCGATGGTATAAATATATTTAATAGGGTTGTGTGATTATCACTGTAATAAAACTTAGAACATTTTCTTTATCCTTGTGCTCATTATTTTAGCTCCCCATTCGCCTCCAGTCTCCCCAGTCATAACCCTAAGGAACCATTCATTTGATTACTGTCTCTTACGATTGACCTATTTTGCATTTCATGAAAAGAAAATCATCCCAATTCCTCAAACATATCTAAAAACAACAATTGCAACAGCAACAACAACAAAATAAAACACAGAAACGCCTTCATCCAAGCTGTTAGAAGCTACAAGAAATTAAAAGTGGATCAAAAGGGAAGACAAGTGCTCACATACTGGTTAGACAACCTCACCTCACCTGCCGTCACTGGCCTTCCAACGCCCTCTATATGAGGGCTCCAAACAAGGAATACTAGCAAAATACTTACTGGTGCTTCATTTATTATACAAAACCCTCCAACTGTGTGAGTCAGAACAAGCTGCGTGAAACCGCGAGAGGAAAGGAATCCCAGAGCACTTCAGTGGGCTCCTGTGGTACCTTGACACGGACCAAGAGACCCTGGTGGGAACAGAATATAGGAACACTGTGTGGTTTGACATCAGGAAGGTCAGGTGTCAGGATGTATTGATGATTGTAAATCCTCAGAGAAGCCGGGTTATAGGAAGAAGAACGTGGCATCAGGACTGGAGGCGTTGCAGATGACATAGCCTCGATCACAGGAAACCAAGAGCACTCGGAGCACTGCTCATGAAAACTAAGGTCTGCAGCCTTCAGTATGGATTACAATTCACTAGAAAGACAGCCACAGTCTTTATAACAGGCAGCAGCATCTTAAATGGAGAAAATACCGAACTTGTCAAGGATTTGACCTTGCTTGGAGCTGTAATCCCTGCTAATGGTAGGAGCAGCCCAGAGAGAAGTGAAGAGATGACACATGGTATGGGGTCAGTCTGCTGCACAAGGTCTCTTTAAAGTGTTGAAGAGCAAGCACGTCATTCTGAGGAACCGGCATTTTATTGGTTGTTTTGAGATTAGTACAGAGACTTTATGAGCAATTTGTATACAATTCTTACCACAATCTTAAAATGGCATGTGGATAGAATTAATTTAAATTTGGGGAACCCAGGGCAGATGAACCCCCCCCCCCGAACCAGGAGAAAGAATGGAGTTACTGGATGGGTGTAGAGAAGGTGGGGTAGAGAGGTAGAGAGGGGGAGCCAATCACAAAAACCTAAACATAACCTCACATCTGGAGGACGGTCATCGGAGGATTGGGCGAGGGGAGACATCGGGCAACGTAAGATATGGCAAAACAATAATTTATAAAGTAATGAGGGGTGGTAGGACAGGTTGTAGTGGGGAGGGAGAGGGATGAGAAGCTGAAATCAAAGGCTCAGGTGGAAAAGTCGAGATTTGGAGAATGATGACAACAGCAGGCAGGTGAAGGGGCTCGGCACAGGATATGTACGTACGTATTGTGATAAGTGATGTACGAACCCCCCAATAAAATTGTTTGAAAAATTATTTCTAAATTTCATTGAGTTTCCAGTTTTAAATTTAGAGGTAACTTTTTAAAGAAGAGGTTATATATAAAAAAGAGGTTATCAAGTACCGCTATCTTTCAATGTTGATAAACTGCTACATCTTAAGTCCCACTAATTGACAATTTAGTGTCACACACGCTACATACTCAGGTGCTCAGCCCTTCACAGCACATAACACAGTGATCAGAAAACTGCACGACCTCAGCCAAGGCATTACAGAGTGCACAGTCAGACAGGAAAGCCAGGATGGCAGGATGGTTTTCAGACACAATTCTCTAAGAAGACAAGTCCAGCTAGACCAGAGTTCACACACTGGTACATATAAGAGCTCTCAACACATGGAATTCAGGACCAGTAGTGGGAGCAGTAAGATCATGAAGGTAGGGGGAAGTTGGGGGGGAGGTGAGAAAGGGGGAAACCCATCACAAGGTTGGATGTACAGCTGGCCCCACCCTATCCAGGGGGACGAGTAGCATAAAGGTGGGTGAAGGGAGACAGCAGACAGTGTAAGACACAAAACAGCCATGATAATGTACAGTTGATCAAGGATTCATGGGGGTGGGAGGGTGGGAGAGGGAGGGGATAAAAAGAGGAGCTGATACCAGGGCTGAAGTAATTGTTTTGGAAATGTTGATGGCAGCATATGTACAAGTGTGCTCAATACTATCGAATGATGGATTGTCATAAGATTTGTAAGAGCCCCCCGGTAAAATGATTAATTAAAATTTATATATTCCTCTGGATTGTACAAGAAAGGAGATAACAGGGCCCACTGATAAGACACGGCAGGTAAATATTAATCAGACTTGGCTTCCTTTTCTCCTGCTTCATCAGAGGCTGGACTCTCCTTGATTTTGTTTCTCCATTTTCACAGGTGAGTCTTCTTTAATTCCTGGATAAAATACTTCAGTCTGCTTTCGCTTTGCTCCCCTTTTCCATTTTTTTTCCCAATGATTTTATTGGGGGCTCTTACAGCTCTTACAATATTCAATTCATCCTTTGTATCAAGCACATTTGTACACATGTTGTCATCTTCATTTCCAAATGTTTTCTACTTGAGCCCTTGGTATCAGTTTCTCTCTCCTCCTCTTTTTTAAAAAAATCATTCTATACTGGGGGCCCGTACAGTTCCCATCGTGATCAGCTCACACGTCAATTGTATGCAGACCACATTTGCACATCTGTCCCCTTTCCCTTTTGCTTGCACTTTTTGGTCTCAAGATTTCTCCCCTCCTGCTGCTCTTTTTGGCTTTGCCTCCACTTGGGCAGGTGCAGGTTTCGCAGCTTTCATAGAAAACTTTGATCTCCTCGGGGCTCCTCCCTCACCTTCCTCTGGGGCACCTTGGCTGTGGTGCCTGCCAAGAGCTAGAACTTTCTCAAAACTGGGCTGCCTGCCTCTGCCGCCATAGTATTTTCAGTGGTCTCATATGCGTGTGAAAGTTGGCCCTTGAGTAAGGAGGATGACGGAAGAATGGACGCACTTGAACGTGTGTGGTCGTGATGAGTATTGAAGGACCGTCTGTCTTGGAAGAGGTAGAGTCAGCACGCAGGGATGGCGAGGCTTGGTCTCATGCATTTGGGACACGTTATCACGAGGGACCAGTCCCCGGAAAAGATCACCGTGTGTGGTCAAGTTGAGGGGCAGCAAAAGGAGGCAGACCTTTGAGAGATGGATCGCTGCAGTGGCCGCAACAGTGGGCTCAAATGCAATGCTGGTGAGGCTGATGCCGCACCGGGTGATGTCTCGCTCTGTGGGGCAATGGGTCGCTAAGAGTTGGAACTGATTTTGACAGCATCTAAGGACAGCCATCACGTCTACGGCTACTCGCAGTGACCTTACAGGACGGGGCGGAACTGCTCCTGTGAGTTTGTGAGAGTCTCACTCTTGAAGGAAGTACAACTTTCTCCCATGAATCAGTTGGTGGGTTTAAACTGCCCTGATGATGGAATTGTCACGGACTGGGCTGTGATCTGAAAGGTCCCCAGTTCTTAACCACTGGCTGCTCCTTGGGTACCCAGGGTGAAGTCTAGGACTATTCCCAGCATGGAGTTGCCAGGTTTCAGAAGAGGACACACAGCTGATGTCAGAACAGACGGGAATTGGAATGGAATCCTTTCAGTGACATTGGATTAGATTCATCTTTACATTTTGAGCCAGAGCAGTAGGACTGCTTGTTATTAATTGCAGTAGAAGAGAAAATATGTATAGTTTCTAATGCATATTGGAGATCTGTGGTAGTCACCTAATCTGGTGTCAATTTGAGGATTAAGAGTGTAGGGGTGGAGTCTAGCCTGTCGATCTGGAGATAGCCAACGAGACCTCTGTGTAAGCATGGTCTTCTAGAATTCTGGGAAAGGTGGTCATCCTTCTTGGAGGCAGGAGACACTTTCTCTCGGCTCACTCCCTGGGAGACATTGCAGCTGATGAGACACATGACAGCATGCTGATAGACCCTGAGCCCTGGTAACTAGAAGAGCCACAGGGAGACCCCTGCCAGCGCTGAGATGCTTCTACCACCACTGGATACACAAGACTCTGCACCCACTGGCCTGTGATTGTCCTGGTGTCATTGCACGTGCTTCGTGAGTCTGAAGAGAACTTTACAGATTGCAATCAGACATATGGGCTAATATCGCACTTATGACCTTGGACTTGACTGTTTCCTCAATATCCAATTTCTCTTGTATATAACACCCTTTCTTATACACATCTGAGTGTCTGTGGATTTTTTTTCTCTAGTCTACCCAGACTAACACAAGATTGTTTTAGGCATACTTCTAGCTTTAGCAATCATAGCGGAATGCTCATTTCTGTCCCCAAAGAGATTCAAAACCCTCAACCTTCCACATAGATTCAAGAAAGGCTCAATTCATCATTCTTATTCCCAATGGACATAGATATTGTTGAACAGTTGGATTGTGATGAAATCATGGCAGATCACTGACGGATTTGTAGGAATAAACAATAAAAAGAAATGGTTTCACTTACTTCATGTTCCAGAGAAAAGATTTATCTAAAAGAAAATAGAGTAATGGGTTGTCACATTTGCCATCATTGATGTGACCTTTTAATCTGTTCCGCTGCAATTCTAGCACATGTTCTGGCTCAGTCATGAGAATTGACGTATGAACCAGCTAACGCCCATGCGGTGAAAGGCCATGCTTCATTGCTGGAGATCCCCGGGGTCCCACCCTGACTGTTGAAGCATCACATTCCCGGACTCATTGCTTCTGTTGCAGAATACGTGGCATGTTCCTCTGGTTAGAAATGTGGTCTGGTAAGAATCTCTGTGCCTCACATCTGCTAAAACTTTGATAATGCCATTCAAGTCATCCCACTAAAATGATACACGCCGCTTTTGTCTTTGATGGATACTGTCACTTTGAAAAGAAGACACCCACAGACAGCTAAGACACCGCACACACGTGTGCATGTGTATCTAGAACCCGCGTCTCGTTCAAACACGTGAGTCAGCAGAGGGGGTGGGGTGGATGATCTTGTGTCTTCATCTGGCTCAAACCAGGCTCAGCCTTGTGGGAATCTCTCCCACCTGGTGTCCTGTGCACACAGAGAGGACCGAGCAAAGGTTTCTTCTGTGCCCATTGAAGCCAGCCCTGGTCCTTGAGCTTCATCAAAGGCTTGCCCTCTGCCCTCCCTTGCTCCTGCACAGATTCTGAGGGCCCTTGTCCCGCTTCATCAGCCAACTGAACTAGAGCACGTGCGCGCAGAGGAAACAGAGAGGGTTTCTTGTCTGCATGGACCAGAGCAGAATGGGGTCTCCTGACCACAAGGGCACGTGCTATCTGGATTGGAGATCCTTGAGTCTTATATCCTCTCAGGATTCTGGGAGTTTGACACCTTGCCGCCCCTCCCCACCCTCGAATCTGCCTCTGTCCACAAACAGAAGTCCTGTTGGTGAGTCACGTCCTCCCTCAGGTCTTCCAGATGAGGGCTTTTCCCCACTCTCGACCCCGGCCCACCCAAGAAATGTGCAGCCTGGGCAGCAGCACTGCCAGTAACGAATTTGGTTTTGAATCAGTTTCAGTAGCTGTGTATTCAGAAACCATTTGCTGTGGACAAACTCTCTCTCTTCTTCCCCATCCAGTCACACATCCCCATAGGGACAGGACCCACAGTTCCAGAAGCATCATGCTAGCTGGACCCCGTTGTTGAGAATGGGGCTCGGGGAGAGCCAGGGATTCACACCAGGTAGCTTCTACAGGTGCCTTGGGGTCTGAAGGAAGCTGGGATCTGATTGCCCAGAAGCTTAGATCCCGTCCAAACTAGGAGGAACCTGGCACCTTTTTTTGTAAAATGGTCTTGGGATGAGATGTCATGTAAGATGGATGATTTAGACCAGGGGTCCTCAAACTTTTTAAACAGGGGGTCAGTTCACTGTCCTTCAGACCATTGGAGGGCTGTACTATAGTTAAAAAGCACAACTAAACTGTGAACAAATTCACTGCAGGCCTGGGATGAGTTGCCTGCTAAGCAGGACAGGCAGCGGCGGCAAAAACACCAGCAGCTGGATAAATGTCCTTGGCGGGCCGCATGTGGCCTGGGGGGCCGTAGTTTGAAGATGCCTTATTTAGACACTAAAAAGATGGACCCCACAGAACCAGATTAGTGTGGGAGAGCCGCAAAAAGGGACATTGGTTACTAGGGGCTTAAGGGAAAAGGTGGATGATTGGAGAACAATAATAGAAGTGGACATGAGAGGGTGCTTGACGAGTATGCTTATTTATATATTGTGAAAAACGATGTATGAGCCCCCAATAAAATGATTGGGAAAAAAAAAAAGAGTTGTACAAGCCCCCAATAAAATGATTTAAAAAAGAAAACAAACAAACAAACAAAAAGATCAGCAATAGTGTCTAGAAGCCATCTGATATAAATATATATATACATATTAAATGATATCTATTTATTGATTAAAAAAAAAGACATTGGTCTAAGAGGCTCTCTGTGATCCCACGTGGTAGGGAGAGCAGGGCAGCTCAGGAGGTGAAGCCAAGAATATTGTTGGCTGTCATTGAGCCAGCCTCCAACATAGCGTGACATGCCACAAAGTGCCACCCGGTCCTGCGCCCTCACCAGGCCCCATCGGTGGCAGGTTGGGCCCGTGGTGATTCCTAGGGTTTTCACGGACCTGGTTTTGGAAATAGATCATCGAATCTTTCTGAGTCTGTCAGCCACACAGAGACCTGCTCAGCATCATAGCCCCGTGCAGGCTCCCACCCCCCAGAAACCCGATCTCACGTGGGAGCCAAGACCGTTCCACAGAATGGCCACTGCATGATTTGACTCTACTTATTTCTGTGAGTCGGCCTTTTCCCACATAAAGATCATGAAGTCCAAGTACCGTTCCATCATGACTGAGGATCATTTTGGACGTGTGCTTGAGGCTGGCTGTCAGCAGCTACTGTCCGGACTACGTATCCCTGGCTCATCCCATTCAGTGTAAATCATCAGAGTCAACTCAGGCCATGACAAAAAATGTACATAGTGAATTGTGTTGTGCAATATGGACTCATGCGGTTATCCAAGGTACATAGACATACATTGTACATATAAAGAGTTCTCAATGCATTTATGAATAAATGTAATAAATAGAAATATATGTTTTGCAAAAAAAGGAAGAGAAAGAATCCCCACTGCCTCATTCAGCCGGGAACAGATTTGCCTCATTCAGCCGGGAACGGATTCCCCACAGGCCACTGACTGGCTTTGGAAGCAGCGTGCACAGCCCTGTGTTAGTCCTGGTAGACTAGAGAAACAAACTCATAGACATGCATATGGATATAAGGAAAGGGTTTATATACAAGAGGAAGGGGACATTAAGAAAGCATCCCAACCCAGTCCAGTACAAAGTCATAAGTCTGATATTAGCCCATATGCCTGATACCAGTCTATAAAGTCTCCTTCTGACTCATGAAGTCACAGGCCAGTGGGTGCAGAGTCCTGGTGCTGGCAGGGGGCACCCATGGCTCCTTGCTTTCAGGGTTCAGAGTCCATCAATAGCATCCAGTGGGGGTAGAGGCAAATCAGTGATGACATGTCCGGAGCCATCCAGCGGCGATATGCTTGACCTGGCAACAGGCCGGATATGCCTGAACTCTGTTGCAGTTTGTTGCCTGAGGTTTGTAGTTTGTCGCCTTTGTAACTGTTAACAGCTCTGGCCTTTGAAGCTTGACTTGCAGCTGTGCTGCCATTCACTTGTTAATTTTGAAGATCACCATATGCTAATTGCCTAAGCTTGCTTATAAAACTGGTTTACTTCTCCCAAATAAACGAGACTTGATCAGAATCCTGTCTTGTCTCCATTTCTCTCGTCTCCTGTCCCCCAAATTCCCACTCCTCCTTCCAGGACTTGTGAATTACGGACCCGCAGGCCGGGACACGGGCAGGGCTCTCCATCTGGCTTCTCCAGCTTCAAAGATCTGGTTCCATCAGGGCAAGGCCGTGTGGTTTTTCCTCTGAGTCCCCCAGCTCCTCGGATGCTGCCATCTTGTCTTCTCCGTAGTTCGCTGTCTCTGAGACTAAGTGCCAACAACTGGGGAGATGGCTTCTCATCTCCACGAGGGAAATATTATAAGATTTCCCAGACGTCTCAGGAGAAAGCCATGCCCACACGGAGGCCTCATTGGCTACTCAATGGCTATCTCCAGATTAACAGGCTAGACTCCACCTCTATATCTCAATCATGAAATTAACATAAGCACATGGCCGCCACAAACCTTAAGCTCAACCAGGAGAACTCACGGCCCAGATGGGCACCGGCAAACAGGAGCAGATATCCTTGGCTCCCAACTTTGCTGCTTTTTGCTCCTTTTATTATCTTCTTTCTCCTCACCCCAAAGAGCCCCTCCACCCCAAGTCAGCAGTTTCCAAATGAGATCACCTCCAGGGTGTGGAAAGAAATGGGGTTTCCTGGCTCCCTTGAGGAAGGGAGGACCCTCACAAAGTGGTTTGCAATCAATTAGCTACTAAAACTAAACCTATCTACCCTAGGACATCTCAGCAGAAAGGCCTGGTGATCTGCTTCCAAAGAGATTAAAGTCAATATTCTTCCACCCTCCTCCCCCGCCAACGCCCAAGTCAGCTCTGTGACACACAGGATCCTTATGCGTCAGCATTGATGACAGGGCTACAGGCTTGACGTTGGGGGTCCAGCTCACCAGAGAGGCGTTCTGGTCCTCCCTACCCCACATCGAGGGACCCTGTGGAACTGCTCAGCGGAGCACATGCCCATAAAGTCACCCTTTCTGGGGTGGTGCTGGGGGGCTATCAAGACTAAGCTGCTAGCCCAGCCCTTCCCTCTTCTTAGTACTCAGCTCAGTACTGGCTCAGAGGGAGGCAGGGCCATGCAAATTCTTTCTTTCCTGCCCCCATTTCTCCAGTTCCCAGGGGGTTTAGAGCTTTCAACTTTCAATAGTTTCTCTCTAGATCGGAAGTCAGCATGCCAAAGGGGTTCCTTCTTCTGAGTTTGCATTTTAGTGATGGCCGGTTCCTTAACTGGAGGAGGGAGAAAAGACAGAACGGCTAAAGGAACTGGCTGGGGGAGTCGTTGGGAGACCCGGGCCCCTCCCTCGGGTCAGGTCCCTTTGGGGAGGACA
>PVJH01027841.1:0-28109 GCA_004026705.1 Nesogale talazaci
GGCAAGTTCTTTATCTCAAAGGCTTAGAGAAAGGAGACTTTATACTCTTATTAAGAGTTATAGCCTCAGAAACTCTTAAGGGCACTTCTACCCTGTCCTGTTGGGTCCATATGAGTCAAAATCCACTTGGTGGCAGTGAGTGAGTAACCTACCCCAAAGGCTGCAAAATGTGTGTGCTCTTGATAGCCTTAAGTCCTTTTTGTTGTTGTTGTTGTTTTGTTTCGTATTTTGGGGCATCGCTGCCCTCTGGTGGTGGGAGTAGGAGGCCCAGCCTTGCTGCTGGATTTGAACCTCCAACCCAGTGGGCCGCAGTCCCGTGTACTACCACTACGCCACTGGGGCTTAGCCCTTAAGTCCTTTTAAAGTCAAGTGCTGATCTGATAAACAGCTACCAAAATAACTCTGGGGTCTGGAAAATAGGAGCTAATGACTAATTCTGTACTTACTAATATTTTTTAAAATCCTTTAAATGCTAAGTGATAAGCAAATACATTAGGCTGGATTCTCTAGAGAAGCAAATCTAATGATGCTTATATGTATATATAGAGAGATTTACATCAAGAAACAGTCCATATGGTTGTAGTAATAGGTAAATCCAGCCCTCTTCAAGTCCATGAGTCAGATGGTAAGCTAGAGGCTTCCCTTGACTAGGGTAACTGTGGAGGCTGAGGAACCAGAACACAGGATGGTAAAACAGGAAGACCACCTGCTGGTGGACACAAGGTTGGCAGTTTGCTGATGGGTCCTGGAATCTGCAGACAGTATGGCAGGAGGTCTGTGAACCTGATGTAGGACCCAGATCTAGTAGAAGTGACCAGCTGTTTCAGCGTCTACTTATGAAGAAGCAGGCCACAACCCCTGGGATGCTTTCTTTCCAATGCAGTCATGACAGTAAGTGGAGTATAAATATTTATCTTTGTTGAATTTGAATACTTAGTAATGGTATCTTCATGGATACAATGGCAGATTAAATCCTTTTCTTACATTGCTATCCTTATTCCAACAGGGAGTGCTGATGGTTGGCCCACCTGGCACAGGAAAGACCCTCCTTGCTAAAGCAGTAGCTACCGAATGCAAGACAACGTTCTTCAATGTCTCGTCATCAACTCTTACTTCCAAGTACAGAGGAGAGTCTGAGAAGCTTGTTCGCCTTCTGTTCGAAATGGTGAATGTTTGAGATGGCTCTAGTGATTCTTGACCTTTAAAAGGGAGAAAGTGAGTTGTCACTGTTCTCCAGTGTGTAGACTGGGCAGGATGACATTTTGCCTGGCATCTCATTTTTGTTCACTAGAAAACGAGCACCTTTTGCTTGAGAGTCTCTGTCCTCTGTCCTCTAGAGATACCCTCATCTCTGCTGGTGTATGGGCATGCTCAGATCACACGGCCCGTGTTGCTCACCTGCCGAGGGAATATGAAATTGTCCCTAATGCTTGTTTAAATCAACAGTTTTATATACACTATGATCAGTGTAGTATTCTAGCAAAAACACCACAAGGGGAAAGTAAAAAATAATTGTGGAACTTAGATCATCACCAATCTCTTCAGTATACCAAATACCTGGAGTTTAATGGTCCAACCTATAGATTAACTTCGTGAATTTCCTGTTCAGTCTTCCATTCTCCACAATTCTGAGTACCTGTAGGAAGAGAAACCTAGTTCAAGTTCTAGTGAGTGTTTGAGTTGAATTTAACAGATTTTTCATACTTCATTAAACTTAATGGTTAATTTGGCCTTGCTTCACTGAAGCAGTAGTGTAGTGCTCAGAAAGGATGATGTGTTCAGGCTGATGAAACACATAACTATCCACTAGTTTTTTAATGTGTCCTACTTTCACCATTATGGTCCTAGTTTTACCTCATCGTGTGAGGCTTGCATATGTTCACTTGTGTAACTGATTGTTTAATGCATGAAATCCAAGGTATGCAAACCCTTCAGAAATAGTAACGGGACTAATGACCCCGTGAGGGTGTGGAAAGGGGGAGTGGAACTGATAGAAACGATAGCCATATAACCCCATTTGAGGGGAATGAATAACAAATTGGTAGGTGAATGGATACATTGGATGATGTAAGATATGGCAATAGACAAACAGTATATAATATCAGATTTCTGGGTACTAGGGTGGGTGGAGGAGGGAGGGATAAAGGAGAGCTGAAAAAGAATTCAAGAAGGGCTGAGGCCCGGTGGTGTGGTGGTTGTGTGCGGGACTGCGGCCCACTGGGATGGAGGTTCAATTCCCACTCCATGGAGCAAAGGCTGGGCCTCCTACTCCCACCACCAGAGGGCAGATGTGCCTAAAAAAAAGACTAAAAAAAAGAATTCAAGACGAAAACATTTTGAAGATGATGGTGGCAGCAGTTGTATAGTAATGCTTGATCCAAATGAACGATGCATTGTTAAAATACCTGTAAGGACTCCCAATAAAATGTGAAAGTTGAAAAAAATAGTGTAGTTCGAAGTATTAGGACTGAGTTGTGCATATTATGTAGATAGTAACAGAGACTGAATCTTAGTGACCAGAACCTTATATGACCATGTTAACATTGTATAAAGTCTTCCTTCGTAGATGCAAAATAACCTACAATTTCAGACTATTCATTTTTTGGAAAGGCTGCCTTCTGTTTGAATTCTAATTTTCCTTCTCCTTCAACTTACAAACCAGGATGCCAATTTTACCATGTAAGCCATTGTTGAGCCTACAATTCAGTGGTATTAGTTAATCAAGGGCCAACAAAGAGAGTCCAGATACCAGAAGGATTAGGGGAGGGTGGGGCGAGAAAGGGGAAATCAAGCACAAAGATCAACCCAAAACCCCCTCCCAGGGAGATAACTAATGGAAAAGTGGGTGAGGGGCGATGGAGGACGATGTAAGATAGTGAAAAAATAACATATAACTTATCAAGGATTCCTGAGGGTGGGTGGGGAGGGGAGGGAAGGAGAAGAAATGGGGAGCTGATGTCAGGCTCAAGTGGGAAGAGAATGCTTTGAAAATGATGGCAGTATGTGTGCAAATGTGCTTGACACACTGGAGGAATGTATGGATTGTGGTAAGAGATGTAAGAGTCCCAATAAAAGTATTTTTTAATGATCACAGTCATAATGTTGTGTAACCATCACTGTGATGTGGATTTCATCTCAGAGAACAAACAAAAAACGTGGGTTAGGGCTGAGCCCTGGTGGCATAGTGGTTGTGTGTGGGACTGCGGCCCACTGGGTTGGCAGTTCAAATCCAGCAGCAGTTTTCCAGGAGCAGGGCTGGGCCTCCTTCTCCCACCAGAGGGCAGTGATGGCCCCCTCCAAAAAAAAAAAGTGGGTCATATTCACTGACTCATAATTACTTAGGGGACATAAAGACTCTGGCATTAGTTAAATCAAAGAGAATAGAAATTTAAATAGAATTTTATTTTTGGGGGGGGGCGCGCATCACTGCTCTCGGGTGGTGGGAGTAGGAGGCCCAGCCCCACTGCTGGAATTGAACCTCTGGCCAGTGGGCCGCAGTCCTGCGCACAACCACTACGCCACCGGGGCTCAGCCCTAAATAGAATTTTTAGAGGGAAATCTAGGTATGGTTTCATTTAAGGTAGTAGGTTCTCTAATTTTTTTTCTTCCTTGAACTCTGGAATCCCTCCCCATACCTGTGAATGATTTTCTGCCATACAAAACAATGGTTTTGATATTTGGGATAATCCTGTATGTTACTGAGGTGTGAGTTATGTAGTTAGTGACAAAAATCTAGTTATGTGAAATTCGAATGTGTAGATCTGCATAAGAGGACCTGACTGTTCTGGTTGTAGCTTCTAACCCCAGTGTTAGGACAGAAGGAAGGGGGTACACACTGTGACAGGCTTCCCAGCTGTTTTCTTAACTGCATATCTGTAGACACTTTTTTTTTTTAAACAAAGTGAAAAGTCAGTCTTTTCTTGATTCTTCCTGTAGGCTCGATTTTATTCTCCAGCTACCATCTTTATCGATGAGATCGATTCCATTTGTAGTCGCAGAGGAACTTCTGAAGAGCATGAAGCAAGCAGAAGGGTGAAAGCTGAGCTGTTGGTTCAGATGGACGGTATGCACGCCTGTAGACGGAGCTGAAAGCTGGGCCGGCAGGGTGTGTGGCATCCCCAGGGCAGCGCATCAGGCTTTGCCTCCAGGGCCGACGCAGGCTGTTCACAGCCCTTGATGACTACGAATGACGCAGGGGTCTTCAACTTTTTAAACGGGGCCAGTTCACCATCCCTCAGACCGTTGTGTACTATAGTTATGAAAAACAAACTACAAACAGCTTCACTGCGGGCAGGACAGGCAGCAGCGGCAAAAGCACCTGGCTGCTGGAGAAGTCCTTGGCGGGCCGCAGTTTGAGAACTCCTGGACTAGAGGGACCAGCAAGTAGGACCGCTCTAGAGTTGGTTCCAGGGGATGGAGAAAAATCAGTGTGATACATTGAGAGGAGTGACGTGCCACAACAGGGGTCCTCTGGGATGTAAACAAGAAGCCAATTAATGCCAATTAATGATCCACGTGTCTAAACAAGAAGCCAATTAATGCCAATTAATGATCCACGTGTCTGAGCTGTATTTTCTATCATCTGACACCCCTCTCTATCATGTCTTTCTCAACTGTGTTTTAGGTGTCGGAGGTGCCTCTGAAAATGATGACCCCTCCAAAATGGTGATGGTTTTGGCAGCTACTAATTTCCCCTGGGATATCGATGAGGCTTTAAGACGTCGTCTTGAAAAAAGAATCTATATCCCTTTACCCTCAGGTATCTTCATTTGTATCATGTTAGAAAATAAAATCATACCCAATGCAAATTGCAGGGTGGGGGTGGGGCATGGAGTGAAGACCCAATGCCTATCTGTAGACAATTGGACATCTCTCACAGAAGGGTCACAGGGAAGCGATGAGCCAGTCAGGCTGCTCTATAGTGCCGATGAAACACAAAACTTTCATCTACCTCTTTGGTACTCCCCTTCGCCTCACTGTCATGACCTCAATTCTTTTAAAAACCTTTTTTCATGTTTTTTTAAAAATCATTTTACTGGGGACTCGCACAACTCATCACAATCCATACATCCATTGTGTCAAGCACATTGGTACATTTGTTGCCATCATCATTCTCAGAACATTTGCTTTCTACTTGAACCCTTGATATCAGCTCATTTTTTCTGTCTCCATTCCACCTTCCCTCGTGAACCTTTGATTAATTTGTAAATGATTATTTTGTCATGTCTTACACTGTCCAACATCTCCCTTCACCCACTTTTCTGTTGTCTGTCCCTCAAAGAGGTTAAATGTAGATCTTTGTAATCGGTTCCCCCTTTCTACTCCACCTTCCCTGTACCTGCTCAGTAGCGCCACTCTCACCACTCGTCCTGAAGAGATCATCTTCCTGGATTCCGTGTGTTTCCGGTTCCTGTCTGTACCAGTGTACATCCTCTGGTCTAGCTAGATTTGTAGGGTAGAATTGGGATCATGATAGTGGGGGAAGGAAGCATTTAAGAACTGGAGGAAAGTTAGAAGTTTCATCGTGGCTACACTGCACCCTGACTGGCTTATCTCCTCTCCATGACCCTTCTGTAAGAGAATGTCCAGTTGCCTACGGATGGGCTTTGGATACCCAGTGAGCACTCGCCCTCACTCACAGTGATTTTTTTTGTTCTTTGATGCCTGATACCTGATCCTTTCAACACCTCGTGATCACACAGGCTGGTGTGCTGCTTCCATGTGGGCTTTGTTCCTTCTGAGCTAGATAGCATGACCTCAATTCTACCTCACAAATCAGATTAGGCCAGAACATGCATACTGCTACAGGTAAGAGCCCACAACACAGGGAATTGAGGATAGATAAACCTCTCTGGGACAAGGAGGAGAGGAGAGAGACCAGGGGGCCTAGGGGAGGGTGAGGGGCAGAAAGAGGAAATCGATCACAAGGATCAACACATAATCTGCTCCCAGGATGACAAGCAATGGAAAAGTGGGTGAGGGATGACGGAGGACAATGTAAGATATGAAAATAATAATCTATAGCTTATCAAGGGTTCATGAGGGAGGTTGAGGGAAGAAATGGGGAGCTGTTATCGGGGTGCAAGTGGGAAGAGAATGCACTTGAAACTTTAATGAGCTTAAAATCTTTAAAACTTGTTATCAGTGAACACCCCTTTAAGAGACAAATCGTATCTTCCCACAGAGTGAGCATTCCCAGGCCATTTGAATGTCGGTTAACACAGCAGCGGCAGCTCTGGGCTCACCTCTGTTCTTGGGGGTGGCTGTGAGTTGGAACCAACTTGGAGGCATGGTCTGAAAGCCCCCATTCTAGAAGGGATGCCTCCTGAGCTTTTGCGAAAACTCCCCCATAGAGTCGGCTTTAGAAACAGCAATGCACTGTGGTTATCTTGAAGGGTTGTGGATTTTCCTTTGTTTCTACCACTAGCAAAGGGCAGAGAGGAGCTACTCCGCATCAGTCTACGTGAGCTGGAATTGGCCGACGATGTTAACCTTGCAAATATAGCGGAGAACATGCAAGGTTATTCCGGGGCCGACATTACCAATGTGTGCAGGTATGAGTCACTTTAGAAGCATGGGGGGCTGGGGGCTAAAATGAGAGGTTTTTATGACGACAGATGTAAGAATAAAGACCCACTCTGCGGGCTGTAGGCACAGTGCTGGCTTGCATTTAGCTTTAACGGTAAGACATCTGGTTCTTGTACATGTGAAGTGCAGAACCTGCAGGCCATTGGACAGCTATAAGCTCAAGAAATTAGTGTCAAAATAATTTGTGTAAAAAATTATTTTTGGATAAAAATATGAATGTTGGTACATTCCTTCATTTGTTATATGGGAATACAATTGAGAAATACATTGACTTGGCATAATCTTGATTTCAATTTAAGTATGATCTTTTTTCAGTGTAGCTGTTCTAAGTAAGAGCGTCTCTAACCCAGCTGGTTCTAGTCAGTTCTGTCGAGGGATTGATTCTGATGCTTATTACTAGGAAGGTTCCTGCAATCTCTAGTTTCCTGTCAAACAGGCGAGGTGTGGGCCACACCCATGGGCCACCGTGTGGGAGTGCGCGCTTTGCCCTACGTAGTGTCCCTCTACATAGATGTAAACAGAAAAGTGGGTGATTGCATTTAGTCAAGAAACTTGATGGTGGGCTGAGCCCTGGCGGCGTAAGTGGTTGAGTGCGGGACTGCGGCAACCACCAGAGGGCAGTGAGGCCCACACAAAAAAAATCATTAAAAAAAAAAAAATTGATGAAAAGAGGTACTAGAATGTGAAGTTGTTCAAAAAAGCAGTCATAAAGAGAGAGGAAGGGAAAAGGATCTCACGTGATCTTCTGGCTTTCATAGTTTATGTAGCTAAGACTTCACTTTCTAAAGTGCTCACCTGTCTCAGGTGCTGCTTTGTTTCACTAAGCATTTATCATGACTGTCCAATTGCAGGCTTCCTTATGCCCTTCACTCACAGGCTGTTGGAATGGACTAGCACTCATACTTCGTGGTGGCAGATGTTAACTCTTAAAAATTCAAAAGAGACTTTGTTTTTCCTTCTGGTAGAAGTCTTTGGAGTACTGTATGAGAGTACATGTGATACATGATGATAATTAAAGAATGTGACGATACATGCACTGAGAGAATGTCTGTGGAGTTCTGATCAGAGTATCCCTTTGTAAGGTTTTTCCCACATTAAATTCTAGGGATGCATCCTTGATGGCAATGAGAAGGCGTATTGAAGGTTTGACCCCAGAAGAAATCCGAAATCTTTCAAGAGAAGAAATGCACATGCCGACAACCATGGAGGACTTTGAAATAGCTTTAAAAAAGGTTTCTAAATCAGTATCTGCTGCAGATATTGAAAGATATGAGAAATGGATACTTGAATTTGGATCATGCTAACTTCTCACATGTAAACTGTGAGAAAACCAGCCTTACATGTTTGAATAATTAAATGTAGTATTTCATTATATTGAGTGCTATATTTTTTTAACTTTCATAATAAGATTTTTCAAAACCCTATGATTCTGAATAAACAATTTTTTTAAGCTATAAATTTGTTTCATTTCAAAACTAAAACCCCAATCCACTGCCACTTCAGTTGATTGCACCCAATAGGACCCTACAGAACTGCTCTAGTGTTTTTAAGACTTTACATCTTTATGGGAGCAAAGTTCCATCTTTAGAGTTCTCTTTTCTCGAATTTGTAATCTTAGGCTTCATGCATGTAACACGGCCCTGCCATCATCTGGAGGGCTTTTAGCAATGTACGGAAGGAGGAAGGCATAGAGAAATCAAGGAATACTGCCGGGTGACTTTAGGGTCAAATTGTAAACCCATGCTATTACCAATGCTGCTAAAACGTGAAGTTAGTACTCAGATTCCACAGGGCTATTACATGGTGATGGGCTAAAAACAGGTCAAAGAATCAATCAATCTCTCTCTTTCTGCCTAAGTAAGCGGGGAGAGTACATTCGTGGGCAACGCTTTCAATGGTGGGTTGAGACCAAAGTATTTTTTTTTTAATCAAACAGAATCGAAGGTACCCATTTATCATACAGAGTGAAGTTATATACAAGGTCACATTGTGAAATACATGTAACATGGGCCCTTGCTACTAGAGAGGACACTGCTGTGGCACACCTGATTCCATAATACTGCTGGTGAGTGAGCGGTTTCGATCTTGGTTTCAGCTACCGGCAGTGAAAGGGAGCTATTATCATCTGTAGGTCATTCTCAAAATTCTTAAGTAATTCCCACCCCAAAATTGTTACTTCCACCAAAAAATTTTACAGTGAGAACACGTCACTATCACTTTCAAATCCCTGTGTACTCAGGTAAGTAGTCTTGGTGTATAGTATACGGTCAAGTTATAATATACTTCAGTGATTTTGTACTGAATCACAACCCTAATACAAAGGCACATTGTACTGAATAAAAAAATAAGTGTTAAGTTCTTGAATATTTAAATTAGAATTTCATAAAGTGCTTTTTCATAGTCTTATATATTATAGTAATTCAGTGGATATAATTTCCTTTAAAAGGCACCTTGAAAAGTTATTGGCACATGGCAGTTTGTCTTGCCTCTTTCTTTTGGGTAGTTCCAAAGTCTCCTCCCGTCTTCTCTTCCATTTTAATTGTTCCCTACCAGTCTATCATCAGAATAGCCAGCTCTGCTTCAGAACAAGTGAACTTGTCACTTTTAATGGTCACTTTTCCAGGCAGGTTTAGGAGTTTAGCACTTTGTCTAGTGTAAATTGGTTCTTAATGATTTAAAGAAACATGTTCAAGTGACAAGCTTGGAGCCAAGTAGACTAATTCAGCATCCATGATTGGAGAAGGTGCTTTAAATACATGTTTTATCTTCAAAGTTTCCTGCTGTTTTCTCAGGACTCTCAGGAGGATATAGGTTGACAGTTGTCACAGGTAAAACATTCATTTTATCCAGATGAAGAATTCCCCTGAAATATAAGATGATTAATTACTCGCAGAATCAGACATTTCCTGGACCTGTAGTGTGAAAATTGACTAGGGGTACTTCAAGGTTAGAATTAAATACATACATAGCTTTTTTCACTTAGTAGTTTTAAATGTCTGTACATAATGCTGATTCCCAAGTTCACTTTAACCAAACCGACAGTGACAGAGAGGAGAAATGGACTGACTACTCGGTACTGTACAGGAAGGGAGGGGCAGAGAAACAGGGCTCTTTGATGCTACGTGTGCACAGGGTGGGCAGAAAGACTAGGTCCACACACCTTTCTCATCAAGCTCACCACCATACTGCACCCTTAGCCTGCACCTGTCTATCTCATAGTACCTGAGCAGATTTCTAGGTTGGAGCCAACTAATTCTCAGGTTTTTACAACATTTAAGATCACTCGCACCATCATTTGCTACAGAGAAACGGCGATCAGCACTACAGAAGACCATCCAGAACAGATGGATGGAGTAAGATCATGTTCCAAGTTGGGGTACATTCCTGGTGGGACGATGGCCTCTCCAATTGGAAAGCAAACAATCTGAACTCTAGCTTAAACAGCACATGAACTCTCAAACTCCCTGCCACAATAGAACAGAACTGCCCCAGCGGGTTTCTGAGACTAGCTTTCCAGGAATAGAGAGCATCAGCTGATGGCTTCAAACTTCTGAGCCAGGGGATAGCCTCCCTACACTAACCCACCATGACACCAGGGCTCCTCTCAGACACAACAAAGCCCAACTCCAGACTGGGTCATCAAGTTGATGCCGACTCATGCGGCCCCTGTGGGTTCTCGAGAGGCTGACTGTTGACGAGAGTAGCGGGCTTTGGAGCAGACGGATCACAGCTCAATGTGTAACCACTCCACCACCACAGCCCCTCCTGGACGGCGACATACAAGTGATGGTGCAAAGTTTTGCAAAAATAATCTTTAAGGCTGAGCCCTGGTTATGTGAGGGACTGTGGCCCACAGGGTTGACAGTTCGAATCCAGGAGCAGCTCTTCGGGAGCAAGGCTGGGCTTCCTACTCCCACCAGGGCAGTGATGCCACAAAACAAATCCAAAAAGTAATTTTTAAGGTGAGAAAGGCCCACTTAAATGAAAACCCTAGAAGTCATTAAAAGAAAATGAATTACTTTGACTCCAAATTTTGTTTTGTTTAGTTTTTTTTGGGGGGGGGCATCACTGCCCTCAGGTGGTGGGAGTAGGAGCCCCAGCCTCTGCTCCATGAAGCTGGAATTGAACCTCCAACCCAGTGGACCGCAGTCCTGCGCACAACCACTATGCCACCAGGGCTCAGCCCGACTCCAAATTTTAAACTTGTGTTTATCATGACTGATCTCACTACAAATGGTAGTCCGGGATAAACAATAGCTATAATACATCACACATATGAGGGGACTTCAAAAAGCATATGGAAAAATGGAACTGAAATAAAGGTTAAAGAATAGTATAATCCCATCTGGGTAAAAAAGGATGGTTTGTGTGTGTATTGAAAATTACTAGAGGCTGAGCCCTGGTGGCCTGGTGGTTGTGTGCGGAACTGCAGCTCACAGGGTTGGCGGTTCGAATCCAGAAGCAGCTCTCTGGGCAAGGCTGGGCTTCCTACTCCTACCAGGGCAGTGATGCCACAAAAAAAAGAAAGAAAATTACTAGAGTGGCAGACATCTGTGATGAGTGAGAATGAGAACAGGTGGAGAGAGACTCATCCTTTTCCCTCTGTGATAGTGGTTTTATTACTTTTTTAAGCCATAGGAAATCACTCAAAAAGTAAATACATTACTAGCAGTATCAGTAGCATGATGATCAGTCATTTTCTGACAGAAATATCAAGAGCAATGAACAGTTTGGGGTTAACTACATTACATTGTACTGTGTTGAACAGACCAAAGGAGTTACTCAAGAAACAGACTGAGTTCAAACATTGGGTTTACCACTTGCTTGTTAGGAAACTCTGTGTTTTCCTGGGTAACCCCGTGATCATGCTTGTCTTGAAAGAGTCAGAGTACAAGCCCACCACCTGCAGGAAATACTTACTTGTATTCACAAACCGGGAAAAGCACCTTTAAGATGGCGATGACCACAGCTGCTCCGGTAATTCCAACCAAGAAGACATTCAGGAACATGAAAAGGACTGGGAAGACGTGGCTCCAGAAGCCACACAGATCTTTTCGGAGCTGCTCCATCCACTGGCACATGACCTAGACACGGGAGCTTGGATTAGACAGGCCCTATTCAGCTGAGCTTGGAGGAGCAACCATAAATTAGGTTCTGCTGTTGGGATGATGGGAACATTCTGCATCTTGAACATGGTGGTGGCAACATGTGTGCTCACATATGTCAACAGGCAGCTAACTACATTTACAACAGGTGCGTTTTATTTTTAAATGCCCTACAATAAAGCTACTTATGATTTCAGAACTATGTCCTGGGTTGAGCCCCAGTGGTGTAAGTGGTTGAGTCCGGGACTGCAGCTCAAGGGCTTGGCGGTTCAAATCTAGCAGCGGCTCTCAGGAGCAGCGCTGGGTAGCTCCCACGACCACCAGAGGGCAGTGATGCCCCCCCCCCCAAAAGAAGTATGTCCAAGAGATGTAGGCCCAGAGATGTTACTTAAAAAAAAATTCCCCCCATGATTTTATTGGGGTGTCTTATAGCTCTTATGCAAAACATCATTTGTATCAAGCATATTTGTACACATATTGCCATATTCATTTCCAAATATTTTCTACTTGAGCCCTTGGTATATGCTCCTCTTTCCTCCCCCCCAAAATCTTTTAAAAATAATTTTATTGGTGGTTCTTACAGCTCTTATAACAATCCATATATCAATTGTATCAAGCACACTTGTCCATAAGTTGCCATCATTTTCCAAACATTTTCTTTTTACTTGGTATCAGCTTTTTCCCTCCTTCCTACCTTTGTGGACTTTTGATAAACTATATATTATTACCATTTTAATATCTTACACTGTCTGCTGTACCCCTTCACCCACACTTCTATTTTTCGTTCCCCTGGGGGTGGTGGGGTGAGTTATATGTCCATCACTGTGATGGCTTCCCCTTTCTCCACCCTACCCTCATGGTATTGCTACTCCCATTACTGTTCCTGAGAGGTTTATCTGTCCTGGATTCTTATCTATACCGGTGTACATGCTCTGGTCTAGCAGGATTTATAAGGTAGAACTAGGGTCGTGATAGTTGGAGGGAGAGAGCATTAAAGAATTAGAGGAGGGGCTGAGCCCCGGTGGCATAGTGGTTGTGCGCAGGACTGCGGCCCACTGGGACGGAGGTTCAATTCCAGCAGTGGGGCTGGGCCTCCTAATCCCACCACCGGAGAGCAGTGATGCCCCAAAATTAAAAAAAAAAAAAAAAATTTAAAGAATTAGAGGAAAGCTGTGTGTTTTGCCGGTGCTACACAGCACCCTGGCTGACTCGTCCCTTCCTTGTGACCCTTCAGTGAGATGTCCAATTATCTACACATGGGCTTTGGGTCTCCACTCCAATTCCTCCATTTGCCTCAATACTTTTTGAAATTTATAACTGTATAAAGGGCTGAGCCCCGGTGGCGTAGTGGTTGTGCACGGGACTGCGGCCCACTGGGACGGAGGTTCAATTCCAGCAGTGGAGCTGGGCCTCCTACTCCCACTGCCGGAGAGCAGTGATGCCCCCACTAAACAAAAACAAAAACAAAAAAATCTGTAACTGTATAAAGCAGGTGGAAATAAGTGCTAATTGAAAAGAGGTTAGTTTGGCTCTCACTATCATTGATTGGCTTCTGACTCACAGTGGTCCTGCAAGAAAGAATGGACCGGGAGTTTTGAACCAGGGACCTTGCTGGCCTCCAGACCTCCGCTTCATCTGAAATGCCAGCACGACCAGAACCACTTACGACATTGACAACCTCCCTCACCTTATATGAAGACGGCGGCTCTGCGCGGAGAGGCGTCTCGGGTAGTTTGCCAGGTAAAGCATCTTCATCAACGGTGGTCTCCACATTCCTAAGGAGATACTGACTGGTGGTCTGCAGGGCACCAGCACTTTCTGTGAGGAGGAAGACGAGGAACATTCCTAAAGTGCTGCTCTCGCTCAAGATGCCTGTGCCAGTACTGCTGAGGAAAGAACCTGCAGACAAGGCTTCCTGGGAGACGGGCAGACATCTGATGTCACTGATATCCGTGCCAGAAGGGCATTCCACATAGCAGATCGTAACAGTTATACAAACTATCGAAGTCTGAAGCTGACTCACCAAACTGACTACCTGGTACTACCGGGAAGGAGGGATGGGACCGAAAGAAGCAGGGCCCTCGCGACAGATGCTTGGTGTGTGCACAGGGTGGGCAGAAAGACCAGCACCTTTCTCACCACGCTCACAACCATCCTGCAGCCTTGACCTGTGTTTCTCTCTCATTACAGCAGCTGAGTAGAAAGCAGATCTCTGGCCAACCAGTTCTCAGAGGTTTTCAGAATCATTTAAAGTCACTCCCACCGTCACGGCCACAGGGACAGATGAACACAGCCACACACAGGCGGGAGCTGCAGGCTCACAGGTGGAAGCCAGAGCATCAAAGGAGTGTTTTCCCTCTCACAAATCATTACAAGAGTTTTCTATGGCGTGATGCTTATCCTGGTAAGACTCGGTACTCTGACAAAATGGCACTACGTATGCAGCCGGGAGACACAGGTAGTGCATGCTGTAAAGCGGTTTCAAAAGATGCTTGCTGCCAAATATATTCACGAGGATTCAAGAAAAGCTGGTATAAAGCTTATAAAAACCAACCTACCAACGCGGTCATTTCCATAACCCTTACCTTTCCTGGAGAGGTTGGGCAGGGTGAAGAAATGGTCGCTGTCCCGGGAGATGGAGAAAAGCATGCTTTCTTCCAATGGCAGCTTGGAGCTGGAACGCCTGAGGATTCCCTGGTCCTTAACTAGAATGGCAACTTCAGTGACATCCTCTTGCCGCGCCTACGAAAGCAAAGGTTAAGCACTGACTCTGTCATCTCAACAGTGGCCAGGTGCAGTCCAAATTTTCTTGCCTGACCTCTGCAACGGAAAAATATTTCCTAGCCAGACCATCGCACCTCACATCCCCCACTGTGAGGCCTTTCATGCTAACCTGAAGGACTCCTGTCGGCTTTGGCACATACTCCACTGCGAAGAGAAGGAAGGGGCAGTCTGGGTTCCCCCACCCAACAGCCCCGGCCCCGGTGTCCGCGTCCTCTCAGTCCATTGTAGTTAGTTAGAGAAACGTGGTTGGGGCATGGTGGCAAAGCAACAGAGGAAATCCTCTTCACTGACTTGCTTTGGTTAAAGATGTTCATAATATCCTCACATGATTTAAACATGCGTAGATGCTAAAGCGATAAAAATTCTCAAAGATTGGACACCTGTGTTAAGGTGCTCTCCCTGGTGGAGTCGTGGTTCCGGGTTGGGCTGCTAACTAGAAGGACAGACTTTGCAGCCCCGAGTGAGAGGGGCTTGCTTTTCCCAGAGGGACCGTCTCTGGCACTCCCAGGCGGTTCCACCCTGACCTCCAGGGTCCCTGTGAGTCCACATCGACTCCTTTTTCATATGGTTCCCTAACGTGAAGCGATCATGTCACCCGTGCAGAGCCCCTAACGCAAACTCAAATCTTTACGGTTGAACAGCCAATTAAGCAGCAGCACACTGTCTTACTTGTTCTCCGGCGACCTCCACTACCTCTTCTTGAATGATAATCAGCTGCGCACTGGAACCAGATGTCATAGGCCACTCATGAACTAAAATCCTTACACTGACAATTCCAAGATAGTTTTTTTCCTCCACATCTTCAAGATTCTCATTCCTCACTGGAAAAAAAAAAGCAGTCACAGCTCTGAACGGAAATTGCCACCACATCTATTAGCCAGTTGGATTCGATTGATGACACATAGAACAGGGCAGTTTTTTTAATTTAATCATTTTATTGGGCAATTATACATCGCTTTTCATCATACATAGTTCAATAGTTACATATACTGTGCCAAGCACCCCCACTTGCCTGTCCTCGTCCACATTCTCCCAACATCTGCCCCTCCACTTGGGCCCTTGATATGAGCCCCTCTTCCTTCCCCCTCCAACTTTTCCCCCTTCTCCCAGTCCTCCTTACTCTGAAATCATTATTGTTTTGTCATATCTTTTTTTGTTTGTTTGTTTTTTGGTCATCACTGTCCTCTCTGGTGGTAGGAGTAGGAGGCTCTGCCTTTGCTCCTGTGAAGCCACTGCTGGAATTGAACCTCCATCCCAGTGGGCCACAGTCCCACGCACAACCACTACACCACGGGGGCTCAGCCTATTTTGTCATATCTTACGCTGGCCGACAGCTCTCCCTGCCCACTCCTCCCTACGTCCGTCCGTCCTCTAGATAGGAGACAGTCTGCAGATCCCCATAGCCGGCTTCCTCTCTCCACCCCACCCTCCCTCCACCCATCCGGCAACTCCACTCCCACCAAGACCCCGAGGGGTTTATCCACCCCGAGTTCCCTGTGTTTCCAGCTCCCATCTCCACCAGTGTACCTCCTCCAGTCCAGCTGGAACTGCAGGGCAGAGTGGTGGTTGGGGGGAGGAAATCTTCAGCAAATAGAGGAAAGTTTTATGCTTCATTGCTACCTCACTGCCCCTTGACTGGCCCATCTCTCCCCCGTGACTCCGCTGTAAGGGGGAGTCCAATTTCCCACAAGTGGACTTTGAGTCCCCACCCTGCTCTTCCCCCTCATTCTTACTGATTTAATCCTTGTTCTTTGATGTTTGATGTCTGCTCCCTTCCACCCCTCATGATCACACAGGTTGGTGCACTTCCTCTACGTGGACTTTGCTGTTTCTGCGCTGGATGGCCACTTGTTCACCCTCTAGCCTTTAAAATCCCAGCTACTTTATCGTTTGGTGGCTCTGTCTGCCCCTGCACCCTTTTGTCCTCAGTGATCATGACAGGAGGGTGGGCACTCGATAATATGTTTTTTGTTCTTTGATGCCTGACAGGCTGGTTCCTTCCACTCCTCATGGTCGCACAGGCTGGTGTGCTTCTTCTGTGGCAGGCCTTGTTGCACTGTTTCCTCATCCTTAAGCCTTTGAGGCCTCAGGCATTACGTCTTGGTAGGTGGGTACCATGAGCCATCTTCACCACTCTTTCTCTTGTCCCCACTTGTCCTCAGTGATCATCTCAGGAATGTGCATACACAGTCATATGGTTTTTTCCTGTTTGATGCCTGAGACCTGCTCCTTTTCTCTCCTCTCGGCCACACTGGCTGGTGTGCTTCTTCTGTGTGGACTTAAATACTTCTTGGCTAGTTGGCTAGAACAGGACAATTTTACGACTGTGTTTTTTGGCTCTTTTCATTCCTGAATGCATTGCCTTTTCTGATTTATAGAAACAAAAGTGATTTCTCAAATCCTTGCAACTCATTTGCAAGAGGAAAAGTGCTTGATGACCTCTTGACTCCAGGCAATGCCACTGTCAAGAGCTTGACTTGTTGAGCTTGTGAGGGAGGAGCTGACGGGGCAGAGGAGGCAGGAGAACCAGAGACAGAGTGGGTCGCCAACCTTGGCCAAGTAAATTCACTCTCACTCACAGTCACTCTCTCCCTCCCTCCCTCAGTTCATTGAGAGAACAAACCCCAGTGTTTTTTTTCAATCTGCTCCTCCGTCAGCAAGAGCAGGAAGGCAACAAGGAAAACCCTGTAACTTCTGTGAATGAAAAGTAGGGGAGGGCTGACCCAAGCAGGGCAGCGAGTCAAGTCCACCCAGTGGAGCCTCAGAAGAAAGGCCTGGCAATCTGCTTCCTGAGGTCTGAGCCTGACGGGCCCTGGGGCTGCCTGGGCTGCAGTGCACTCCACAGCACCTGCTTTGGGACTCCCGGGGTAGGGTTAGCATCCGCCATGTTCCTCTCGAAGGGGTCTTGTTGACACCTGCCGTCCCCTCCCTCCCCAGTGGGGACCAGGTAAAGCAGCTGGAGTGGCTTTGCAGCCAGCCACAATTCTACTACGGGTGAACGTGCTGAAAAATGAGAGAATGGCACAGAGGTCCACGAGACCGATGCTAAAGAACCTGTCGCTCCTGTCCCTCCGATGCTGACTATCCGAGGACTATATGCCCCCAGAGTACCAAGATGCCCACTTTGGACGACAACCCAGCTGTTTCCAGGGTGTCGCCGTGCTCTGGGGTGACAGATAGCGCAGCACCCCGCCCCCCACGTTCACTCCACCTTGCCCTGCAGGGAAGGCAGCGAGCGCACATGGCCTCCCTGGGCTCTGCGGCCCTGGGGTGCCCGTCCACGGGGTGTCCTCGGGGTTTCTCCCACAGTGACAGCCTCTCACTCTCCATTCCTGGGAGTCACCATCCAGAGGCAGAGGGCCCCGCCCCCAGAGGAGAAGGCCTGGATTCCTGAACCCCAGCCACTCGGAGATCACAGAGACTGACGTCTAAAGACATGGCACGGAGGCACACGTGCTGTGCTGCAAGAGAATGAATCCAGCTACCAGCGGCGGCCTCTCTAAAGCAATTCAGGGAAGAGCGGGCGCTGCTGAGATGACGCTCATGTTTTTGAAGACCTGTTGCAACTGGATCACCAGCCACTGTGTAGTACCAGGCAGACCGGAAGGACCTGCCCCGGAGCCAGGCTGCATTCCAGGTCAAATGCCCAGGGAGCACCACGCCAGGGCAGGAGGAGCACTTGCTCCCAGCGACAGCGGATCTGTCTGCGGTCGATCAGCCCTCGCACTGCGACCCCGGGGAGTTTGCACAAAGTCGACACGCGTCCACAATGAAACCCGAGTCTGATGTAAAGCGACCAGACGTCCCGCTTTTTAACTATTTAACAACGTCCCGCGGCAATTTAAAATGAAAATAAATATATTACAATACTATTTTTTTTACATTCTATGAAAATTTTTGTTGCTCCATATAGACCAAATTTTTAATAAGGAACCCGCCCCAAGTGTGCCGCTTAAAATCTGGTCACTTTACACGGGAGGCATCAGAGAGCTTACAACAGGGCCAGTGCTTGAGGGGCCACGTCCCACGTGATTTTCCCAGGCGCTTGCCAGCCCCAGACTGGCCTGGGGGAAGAGGGCGAAAAGAGGAGTCGGAAGTAATGACCTCCTTGGCGGTCACGTGCCGCTGGGAGTGCCGGGAAGGCCGTGCGAGCTCTTGGGAAGCAGGCGAGGCTCCTACACAGCGACTCCGACACTCGGAAACACTGCCTGGTTGGTCAGCACAGCAGGGCTGGGAAGATGAGTTTATAGAGAACAACGAGAAATGGCGCAGAACACAGGTCCATGGTGCTGAGGCATTTGGGGTCACAAAGGAGGAGAGGTCCTGACAAGCACCCCAAGTTGTTCCCGGTTGTGGCTGGGGGCCAGCGAGTCGCCTCCGACCCACCGTGACCCCGTGCACAACCAGACCGAACACGGGGTGCTCCTGCGCCCGCAGCCGGGCTGAGCCACTGGGTCCACCCCTCGCCCTCGCAGGCAGGCTGTCCCCTCTCTGCTGTGCTTCCCCTCTCCCTAGGAAGAGCTCTCCAAAGAGCTCCATCTGAGGGATACAGTGATGGAAAACAGACGGGCTCAAAACGATGGACAGCTCACCTGGAATGCAGCCCCGCCGTGACTTAAGGAAAGAGTTCTGCCCCTTAGGGTCACAACCTCCAGGGACTCTGGAGTCCCTCAGGAGGAACAGAGCATCTCCTGGCGCCTCTGTCATTTCTCACACCCGCAGCACACACACCACGACAGCAAGGGAGAAGCATGAAGAGAAGACAGCAAGGCTCCCAGGTGCTTCAGATGGCCGCGCTAACAGACGCAACCTTTAATGCCGCCGTCGGGAACAGGCGTATGGAAATTGGAGATAAGCTAGAAGCTGCAGAAACATGAAGTGGAAGTTCATGCTCAATACATAAAATGAACTCAGTTAAGATACAGTCAATGAGAATTTGTGTGCTGGAAGAATAGAAAGAAAACAAACGAGAAACACATAGGAGGAAATATCTGACAGACAAGGGGCTTCATAAAGGTCGGGGGGATGTGATTATCTTGGCGGTCCACTCCTTGAAGCCCCCTTGTACGTGGGACCCTGTGAAAGACGCACAGATGAGTCAGTGAGAAGTCGCTGGGCAGGGACGGAGGATGAAGCAGCGAGGTCAGCTGCAGAGAGGGAAAAAGACACGGTCAAAACCTGCACAGATCACGGAAAAACTGAAAACCAAAGATAAAGCCAAACACAATCTTATAAAGATCCGGAGAATAGGCGATTCCCCAGTTTAGAAGGAGCAGGACAAAAACTTAACATCGAGCAGACACAGCAGAGGCAGGAAAGAAAGGGAAATTTGACTGTGACAACCAAGAGAGTGGTCTATGGTTCCGTCCCCAGCAAAAGCCCCCCTGCTCGCCATAAGGACAGTGTTCAACCTTCACCACCGCACAGCAAAAGGTCCTTTAAAACAAATCATATGCAGGCACAGTAGGATACTGCCAGATAGTTCACTGCCAAACAACTTGCACCAGGAAAAGGAGTTCTTCAAGGAGAAGGACAATGACCTCTGAGGGCGGCCCAGATCTACAGGAGGATGACAGCGATGCACCAGGAACCCGGGGACACTCAGGAATGTCGGGCTACACCAGCCACTACTCACGCCCACAGATCACGAGGCTAATCCTGTCACTGGGGCACAACAACCTGAAGAGTTAAAATGGCACGACAATTGTGACCCAAAGGAGACACATCGAGTGAAAATATCTTGTTTGGAAGTGACGAACGTACTCCTTTATTCGTTTCCAGGGCAACGGCTAAATCAGTTGTCCTCAGGAGGATCCTGCCTTGTGGCCCCTCCCGGCGGGCACTGCAGACCGTGCTCGGAGGCTCGGCTGCTGGCCCTGCATGCACTGACAGCGAGGCGCTTTCTCCCACCGCCCTCCGAGGGGCCTCCCACCTCCCACCTGTAGGGTCTCCGCCCAGCCAGCACGGCCTGCCCCACCCAGGACTCCAAGCCCCAAAACAGCTAAATGATCTCCAACCAACAAGATGGGGGGCGATGTGAAATAAAATCACCCCAGAACTAAGCAACAAGAGGAAGAGAATGGGACAAAGGCCAGGCAACAGAAATATGAAACGGGTCATTATTGCGAGAAACTTAAATCCAAGTGCATTCAGGCATTTTCACTGACATAAATAAACTCAAGAGATGGACTGTGCATTTTAAAACCAAGATAACCTGATGCTTTTCAGATGTCCCTTACACACAAGGACTCGTTTTAAAAACAATATACAGGGGCTGAGTCCCAGTGGCGTAATGGTTGTGCGCGGGACTACAGCCCACTGGGTTGGAGGTTCAAATCCAGCAGTGGGGCTGGGCCTCCTACTCCCACCACCGGAGAGCAGTGATGCCCCCCCCCCCCCAAAAAAAAAATCCAGTGTATTTACAATGATGTCATTTTTCACTTTCCATTTCACTTATTTCCTCTACACTCATTCTTTTCCTGTCTACCTATTGCAAATGCAATTCCATCCAACCTTAAGAAAGAAAGATAAAAGCCCAGAATGCGCAGTGAGAACAGTTTGACATGTCTCAGTGCTACTCTGCATTCTCGCCGTGATGCCTACCTTGAAGCTACAATGGAAATCTGCAAATTCCCAAATGATGCTGCACTTATGGATAGCAGGCTTGCTGAAAACCGAACCTGTACTCACCGATTAGAGTCTGACAGCTTATTCGAGTCACACCATTCCTTACAGGTAAGTCGTTTACATAGACCTGTCCACGCTCATAGGTTATATTAAGAACAACCTAAAAATAAAGGAGCATATACTTTAGTTCCAGTGCCTTATAAATGATGACAAACTCTTTCAGTCAAAAGTGGGAGTATTGATACCAGGAAGGTAGAATAGAAAGGGGGAACCAATTTCAGGGATCTACATAGAACCTCCTCTCTGGGGTACAGACAACAGGGAAGTGAGTGAAGGGACACATCGGACAGTGTACGATATGGAAAAGTAATAACAATTTGTAAATTATTAAGGGTTCTTGGGGGACGGGGAGTGAGGAGGGAGGGAAATATGGGGAGCTGGTACTGGGGGTCTAAGAGGAAGAAGGATGTTTTGAGTGCTAGTGTGGTCTGCGTACAATTGACGTAGGTATTGATTGTGATGGGAGGTGTAGGAGTCCCCAATAAAATGATTTATTAAAAAAAAGGGGGCGCTGAGCCCCAGTGGCGTAGTGGTTGCGCGCAGGACTGCGGCCCACTGAGATAGAGGTTCATTCCAGCAGCGGCTCCACAGGAGCATAGGCTGGGCCTCCAACTCCCACCACCAGAGGGCAGAGATGCCCAAAAAACAAAACAAAAAAAGGAGGGGGAAAGAGGAGCTTATACTAAGAGTTCAAGTAGAAAATATTTGGAAATGAAGACGGCATCAGGGCTGAGCCCCGGTGGCATAGTGGTTGAGTGCGGGACTGCGGCCCACTGGTTTGGCAGTTCAAACCCAACAGCAGCAAGGCTGGGTAGCTCCCACGACCACCAGAGGACAGTGATGCTACACACACACACACACACACACACACACACACACACAAAGAAGATGGCATCATATGTACAAATATTCTTGATACAAATGATGTATGGAATGTCATAAGAGTCGTAAGAACCCCAATAAAACAAAATGTGAAAAAAGTCTAACTAAATTAGATGCATAGGTAAAAAAGGCTTTGGCTGCATTAATACGTTGCTAGATGCAGTATCAAGAACATAATCAAAAGGAAACAAACCTGTTTTTTGGATACCTGCCTATCATCTGTCAAGGTAGTTACGTTGACTCTGATGCTGTCCTGCAAAAACAAATATCACATGGGTTACATTTCACACATGGAAAGTCAGTTTACTTTTTCTCTCAGTCAGAACTTTTCTATCACGCACTCAGTTCCCTCTGACGCTGAGTCAATTCTGACATTCAGACCTGGCCAGAACAGGGGAGTTTCTGAGATGGCGAATTGTTTGTTACAGGTGCACACACAGCCTTGCCTTTCTCCCAGGGAGCGCCTGTTGGGCTTGAAGTGCTGACCTTGCAGTGAGCAGCCTAGTGCCTAACCCACAGCGCCACCAGGGCAATTTATTATACAGCCATTATACAATGAAAAGAAACTTTAAAAAGATCCTTGTTTCCATTTTTAAAGCCTCTTTCCTGCCCTCTATTCACAATTCCAATGTTTGATCATCTATGTGTCTTCTCCAAGACTATGCACATGCGTTCAAGAGAACAGATGAATACTCAGGTACTTGTGTGCTGTCAAGTCAATTCTGACGCCTAGCAAGCCCGTGTGATGGCTCACGGGGCTTCCTACGTGATAATCTTCATGGGAACCTTCTCCCAGGGAACTTCTGGGCGGGTGCACACAGCCAGCTTTTCTGTCAGCAACCCAGCACGCACCTGGTGCCCGGAGGGCTTCTTACGCACTCACTGTCCAGACTGGGCACCACTTAGTACTTTTCTACCTCGTCCCCGGGTCACCTTACTGCCCACTCCTCTCTTGGGAGAGGACCACAAGAACGGATTGTGATTGCATAACTCATCTCAGAGGCGATTTAACCCTGGGAGGGGTTAAGACTCTAAAAACACTGATGTGGGGGTGATTGTATTATCCTCATTGATATCCAAAAAAAGTGTTGAGGCTGAGCCCCGGTGGCGTAGTGGTTGTGCGCGGGACTGCGGCCCACTGGGATGGAGGTTCGATTTCAGCTCCAGGGAGCAAAGGCTGGGCCTCCTGCTCCCACCACCTTAGGGCAGTGATGCCAAAAACAAAAAATGTTGAAGACAAATACAAAGAAGCGTCTGACCCATTTCCATAGTTCTTGCTTTGGTTCAGAGTCTAGGTTCCCAAACTTACTTGCCTTTTCAGGAAAATAGAGAATCACTTAGGCATTTTTCTGGTAAGGACAACCTTCCAAACTGTAACCCATCACCCAGGATGAAGTGTAGGAATCTGTCTGTGTGGCCTCCCTGGCTCTTTCCAGCCCCCCACGGCGTGGCATTGCCCACTTTGGGAAGCACTGCTTTCGGGTTCCCTACCGCTGTATCCTTCATTAAGCAGTGTTTAGTTTTAGCTGTGTCTGAACTTTATATAAGTGGAATTCCATTGCTTGTGTTCGTCTAGAACTGCTTTTTTTTTTTTTTTTTTTTTTTGTTTTTTGGGGCATCACTGCTCTCCGGTGGTGGGAGTAGGAGGCCCAGGCTTGCTGCTGGATTTGAACCTCCGTCCCAGTGGGCCGCAGTCCTGCGCACAACCACCACGCCCCCGGGGCCTGGCCTGAACTGCTCTTTTCAAAATGGCTGATGCAGGTCAGCCGCACTGCTGTGTGTGCAATGACAAATGTAATGAGTCACTCCACTACCAATAAGCACTGGGATCTGCTTTCTTCTAAAGAACTCGACTGAGGGCTGAGCCCCAGTGGCTTAAGTGGGACTGTGGCCTGCGGGCTTGGCAGTTCAAATCCAGCAGCAGCTCTCAGGAGCAGCGCTGGGTAGTTCCTACAACCACCAGAGGGCAGTGATGCCCCCCCCCAAAAAAAGAACACGGCTGGCTTTTTTTTCCCCCCTTTATTTTATTTTTATTTTTGGCATCACTGCCCTCTGGTGGGAGTGGGAGACCCAGCCTTGCTCCTGGAGAGCTGCTGCTGGATTTGAACCAACAAACCAGTGGGCCACAGTCCTGCACTCAAACACTACGCCTCTGGGGCTCAGCCCTTTTTTCCCCGCCTTTAAATCACTCTATGCGGCTTTTACAGCTCTTCTAGCATTCCCTACATCAATTGTAGCAAGCACATTTGACACATGTTGTCATCACCATTTTCTAAACGTTCTATTTGCGCCCATGGTGTCGGGTCTTCCCTTTGCCCTCCCTCCCTGGGTGCCCATTTTTGAGTGTGGCATTCAGTGTGCCTCCTGGGGTGGCGGCTTTTGAGGACAAAGGTGCACCTGACCCAATGCACGGCATTCTCCTCTGCCTCACACGCATATGAAAGCTGGACACTGAATACAGAAGCTGATTCCAAGGCATTTTGCACTGTGGTGCTGGAGAAGAACCCTGAAAGCACCATGGCCAGCCGAAAGGACAAACAACTCTGGCTTGGAAGAAGCTCCTTGGGAGCAAGCATATAAAGACTTCATGTCACATGTTCTGGACATGTTATAAGGGGGAGCCAGTCTCTAGAGAAAGGGCACCATGGCTGGTAAAAATAGAAGGTCAGTGAAAAAGAGGACTATCCTCGTCGAGGTGGACTGCTGTAACAGGCACAAACATAACAGTCTCTGTGAGCACAGTGCAGGGCTGGGCAACGTGCTGCTCTGTTCTACACTGGCGCACTGCACGGACTCAACGGGGTCTAACAAAACGAAGGAATGTTCTAACGCCACAACTCAAAGGGTTAAGATAAATGCTGGGTTTTCTATGGAGAAGCAAGCACTATTTGAAGTATTTACCACTGACCATATGAAGCTACACCAATGCCTGACAGACTCTGCCACCCCAGATAAGAACATTACTCTCAAACACACCCTCTCGCTTTCAACTCTCTCAGTGTTTGGTGTTCACATTTACAATAGTAACAAAACCTACTCGCCGTTTTGCATATTTAATGACAAGTGTCTCTCAGTAATCAAGGCCAAGGGGTTGGTAAGGGTAAAGCCGGCGATAATGGTTACGTGCCAATTTGGCTGGGCCGATTCTCAGCAATTTGGTAGTTATGGAGCAATGTATTCGTCCTCCATTTTCACATAACAACCTGGTCTTTGGAACTCAACAGTGTCAGTAAGTGACGAAGGAGCTTGCTTGTTGGAGTTGTATGCATACCTCTGACATTAATTAACCACATTCACCAACATGAATATGTAAGTATGCTTCTTCATACGGGGGGACTATCCCCAGTATTTTACATGTATCAATCCAACAATGTGATGGAAGTAAGTCATTTTATGAAGGTGTGTTGTCCAGGGACAGCTTAGGGATTAGAATTCCCAACATGGACGGTCTGTGGTAGGCAGTTAAGGGGACTGTGATCCACTTCTCAATTCCCACACTCAAATGCAATGCATTGAGTTGGTCGTGACACATGGCGACCTGCAGGACAGGAGAGAACCGTCCCTCCCTATGAGTTTTCAAGACTGAAACTCTTCATGGAAGTGGAAAGTCCTTTCTGGTGCTTTGCAATCTTTCAGGCTAATAATGATCCCTCCACAAGAGCCCAGTTTTCCCCGGTGCACTCTCACCATAACGAACACTTTCATAACCAAATTATTTTCTGTTTTGACTCTTTTCGTTATTACCATGTGTTTTCCTATCCAAAGCAAAAGCCAATTTCTGCGGTAACGTGGATCTTCACATGATGAGGTGGGGCACAGCAATCCCAGGTGGGCCCTGGAGGGAGGCTTGGTGGAATGGAGACCCGGTTCTTCAGATTCACACAGCTGTCTCGGTTTCCACCAGGTGGCTGTCCGAAGATCAGCACACAAACCAACACTCATTAAGTCATCAGGTTGGTGACTTATATTGTTTTGTGTCCAAATACCAGCTTAAAGAAAAAAATCTGGTCTTTAAACAAGAGGCCATTACCTGCAGCCTTCTAACAACCTAGATAACCTTCTGTGGTAGTTATAGAATATGGCGTCAATTTGCCAGGATTGCGAGTGAAAGAGTGGAGTCTAGTCTGTCAATCAGATAATAGTCAATGAGGCCTTTATGTGGGCATGGCCTTCTAAGAATTCTGGGAAATCCTGTATTCCTTCTTGGAGACGGGAGACCTCTCTCCCTCTCTCCTCACTTTACTGATAATGCTGACTTCCTGTGAGACATCCCAGAGAAGCCACATGGACCTACCCTGATGCAGCGCTGGGAACTGGATGAGTCACATAGAGACCCCTGCCAGCACTGAGGTGCTTCTACGAAAAGTGACTTTGCACTTCCACCCGCTGGCCTGTGATCTTCCTCCATTCAGCATCACTGCATGTGCTTCGTGAGTCTGAAGAGGACTTTAAAGATTGGTATTGGACATGTGGGCTAATACCAGACTTATGGACTTGATCTGGACTGGGCTAGAATGTTCTCTCAATATTCAATTACTCTTGTATATAATAAGCCTCTTTCTTATACACATATAAGTGTCGAATTTGTATTTCTAGTCTACCTGGACTAACAGACCTTCAAATGATGTTGTTCTACGAACCTCTTTGATAGCTTCTGCAGTTCAGCAGTGAACATGCCCTGTATTGCCACATATCTATCACACTCAAACATATTGCTCGCCTACTAGGTTGCAGGGTTTGTAAAGGGTAATTAGGTGAGGTGGCCTCATCAGCTCACACTGAGCTGATCACAAAGTCACCAGTTCAAACCCACCAACTGCTCCAAGGGAGAAAGCTAAGACTGCTCAAAAACAAAAACAAAAAACAAAAAATGACTGTCTGCTCTTATAAAGATTTCAACGTCTTGGCAATCAAAAGGGGCAGTTCCATCCTATTGAACTGCCATAAGTTGAAATCAACTCGATTGATGACAGTGAGTTTTTAGGGTTTATTAGTTTCCAAAGAGAAACCAAGTTCAATTAAATTATTTTTGGTCTTGGCGAATCCTCTTTATTTGATAACAGAGAAGAGATATTACACTTGGTCCTAACCACAAGGCAGGGAAGCAATTGATCGTCTTATTTTGGAAGGGGGTCTCCCCCCTTACTGCTTCCGACCCAGGGGTCTGAGGCAGATCCTACCTCGCGCCTGTCCTCAGAGCCTCCGGCCTCACTGCAAGCTCAGGCTCATGAGGGCGGGTAGCACCTAGGTAGGAAGCGGAGACACAACCGCAAAGTCTCTCCTCTCATTTTGAGTACTTGACTCGAATTCCATCACTACCCGGATGTTTCCCTGGGGCCCGGCTAGATCCAAAGCACACAGGTGGCCCATAACCCCAATGCCCTCACGTTCATCCTGACGGCAGCAACCCCACGGCAGGAGGCAGCACGGCCCCAGCGCTTCTAGGATGTAATCTTTCGGGGAGCAGACTGCCCATCTCTCTCCCACCTTTCACTCAGCAGCGAATCGAATCGACTCTTAGTCACTGTGCCACCGGGGCTCCTGAAATAAATACTTGGTTTAAAAGAAACTGTCAATTTTGAATGAAATATACATTTGCACATCCAAGAAAGTCCGTTTCCTCTGCATGTCTCGATTTGGTGACCAAGTTCTTTTAATGTTAGAAGAATGTGCTTTAAAACACATCGTTGTGCAATCCTGCCTAACCCCTACTTTTGTATAAACAAAACCGAGGTGCGTATGCTCCGACAGATCTGAGTCCCTGAGGGGAGGAGAGGGTCTCCTGACTTTGACCGCGCAGAAATCACACTCAGGGCCATGGGCTTGACTCCGACACCTGGCAGGTGGATGACGCTGTAGGGCGGAGTGGAACTGCCCCCTTGAGTTTCTGAGACGGTAACTCTATGGGAGAAGTGTCGTCTTTCCTTGGAGGAGCGCCTGGGTAGTTTCAGACTTATGACGGTGGCGAACAGGCACTACGCCATTGGTTTCCTAAACACTTAGATCTGGCAGGACAGAAGGATGGCGGCCACTGTGAGGAAGCTCGGGAAACGTGCTCATCTA
>PVJH01027842.1:0-20866 GCA_004026705.1 Nesogale talazaci
GCCGTGTCCAACAGAACAAAACACTGCCCGCTCCCACACCATCCCCACAATCACCGTGGTGGAGCTCAGTGTTTCCGCCCTGATGGCAGTCCATGGCCTGGGGGGCTTCCTCTTGGGCATTGGCCCTCCTCTTTACCACACCCATCACGCCCCGACAGAACAGAACTGCCCTGATACTGTCGTCGCTAATTCTTTACGGGAGCAGAAAGCCTCGTCTTCCTCCCACAGAGCGGCCGGTGGTTTCAAACCGCTGTCCTTGCAGTTGGTGGCCCAACGCATCACCCGCTGTGCCAGCCTGGCTCTGCGGCCGTGGGTGGGGTGGTGGTTTTGTGCTGTGCCTCACCACCATGCCTGCTGTCCTCCTCCAGGCGCTGTTCACGCCCGAGAATGGGTCCCAGGGCCGTGAGACACGTTGCCCCCGCTCCCGTCTCTGGAGCACGTTGACAAGGCTGTCCGCAGCACATTCTGCCTTCCACAGCACAGTTCAAGGGCATCAGTGTCGCCCCAATCTTCCTTCCTCCCCGCCCAGCTTTCCCATGCCCAGGAGGCCAGCGAGCGGACCGTGACTCAGCCCCGGTGCACCTTGGTCCTCGGAGTGCCCCCTTTGCTTTTCCACACTGTAAAGAGGCTTGGTGCTACCGGTGTGCCCTGTGCAGGGTGTCCTCTGATGTCTCCCTTCTGCTTCCGTGAGCTTTGATTGTGGATCCAAGTAAAATGAAAACCTTTTAGGTTCCCTCTTGTCTCCATTCATCATGGTTGTTTCTTTTTAATTATTATTAAGAAATCACTTTATTGTGGGCTCATGCAACTCTTACCATGATCAACACATACATCAACCGTCTGCAGACCGCATTTGCACATTTGTTGCCATCCTCCTCCTCCTACTTCGGCTCCTGGTATCAGCTCCCCGTAGTTCCCCTTCCTCCCCCACCCTCTCTCCCCCATGAACCCGTAATAATTTACAAATGTCATTATTTTGTCATGTCATACACTGTCCGGTGTGTCCCTTCACCCGCTTCCCTATTGTCCGTACCCCAAGAAGGAAGTAAATGCTGTTACTGGGGGCTCTTACATCTCTTCGGACAATCCATACATTCAGCCATGGTGTCAAGCACATTCCTACATTTATTGCCATTACCCTTTTTAAAGTATTTTCTTTCTACTAGAGCCCTTGATATCAGCTCCTTGTTTTTCCCCCCTTGTTCCCCCATCTCCCTTCCTCATGTACCCTCAATAAATTATAGATTGTTATTTTCCCATCTCACATCATCCTCTGTCAACCTTCACCCACTTTATCGATTTTTATCATGGTTGTTATTGGTTTAACTTGTAAGGCTTTTTTTTTTTTGCTGGAATTGCCTTGAATTGTAATCCATCCTGAAAGTCGCAGTCAGGGTTTTTTGAGGTCTTTTTTCACCTGCGAAAATGTTTCGAGTCTTCTTCCCTCTCAGCAAGGTTGTGTCATCTGCATCTGGAAGGTTATTAAGGAGTCTTGTTCCCATCCATGTCGAGTCTTTCCTGTCGTCCAGCTACTTGGCTTATTTGCTGTGCACACAGATTGACTAAATGGAGTGAAAGGATATCTCGGGGACACGCGGGTTTGAAACCACTCGTCGGTGCACCACCCCCTTCTGTTGGCACAGCTGCCTCCTGGTCTACAGATGGGTTTCCAACTAGGCACAGCAAAGGATTCTGGAATGCGCCTTCTTTTCAATGTTTTCTGTAGCTTGTAATGCTTCACACAGCCAAATGCCTTGGCTGAGTCAATAAAGCACAAGTAAGCATCTGATGGGTGGTCTTTACTTTCAGAATACCTGTGACTATCCTAGGCCGTAAACCTTTAGGGGAGCCAAAGGAACCTTCTTTTGGGTTCAAACTGTGGAGCATGTAGTTGGCGGCTCAGTGCATAAGCCACGATTCCTCCAGGGGTCCCAGAAGCGTGGAAAATGGTCTGGGTGCGTGGAAAGTGATTGCAGGGAAAGGCGGCCCTGGGAGGAGAGGGGTAAGTGCACTGAGCAGAGCTTGGCCGTCAGCTTCCTGGTGTGACTCTGAACTAGCCTGACCTCATTTTTCCTTCCCAAGATGCCACTGTGTGAGGGCAGCAGAGCTCCAGACACCACAGGATGGGGGCCACACGACACAAAGCCTCGAAGATGGGAGGATCGGTGCCCCGGGACCCAAAAGAAGGCTTCTGAACCTGTGTTCCTGTGCCAAAGCCCTGCTCCGGCCAGCGGGCAACCAAAGTGCCCTCCGCGTCCTTCCTGCGCTCCCAGACGCTGGCTCCCCGGGGCCCTGCGCTGGTCCTGCCCCCTGCCTCTGACTTTATGTCGAAGACCCTTCCTCTGAGAAAAGACAGCAGCCTCTAGGGACCCTGCCTGCTCTTAGATTCTCCCCCTCCTCAGGGACTGAGGACCCCCGCCTGGGGTTCTACTTCTGCTTTTACTTAGCATGCCTCTGGGCGAGAAGCTGCCGGAAGTCCTCTTACAAAAACATAGCCACCTTTTAACTTATCTCACTTGTCAGCCTGGCCCGGAAGACATCCGTCTTCCTTCTTCCTTAGAGTGAGCCATTCCTGTAGAAACACTAGGTGGTCATTCCGTCCCCATGTCTCCTGGCTTCGGTGTGTGTGTATGTGTGTGTGTGTATGTGTGTGTGTGTATGTGTGTGTGTGTTTGTGTGTGTGTGTGTGTGTGTTTAAACAAAATACCAATTTGGCCAATTGCTGAAGGATTTCTTAATAAATGAGATTATAAAACGCGACTTGATGCTTAGGTTCTGTTCAAGTTGTGTTCTGCACGTGTGTTGGAGCGTACCGCCGAGGTTCTTGGCTGTCATCTGGATGGGGCAGAGTGCCACGCCTTTCTTCCACAGCACCTCTGGGTGCGTTTGAACCAGCAACCTTGCGCTCAGCACCCAAGCACCAACCTGGAGCCTTGCCACGCCTGGTTGCTCCCTCTCTCTGGGGCCGTGCTCATGGAGAAGAGATTTAAGTGTAGGTGAGCAAATGCAGCTTCTGAAGTCACACTTGGGTCTTTCTTCTTCCTGCTGCGAGAGCAGTTCCCCCTTCAGTGTGAAACTAGCCAGGGCCCTGGGAGGAAGGTGACGGTTGTGTTCCCACTCCAACAGATCATCATCTCGTCCAAAATGTCAGCTCCGCCGGCTGACCCAGGGAGAGCTCTGTGTGCTAGGACATAGCATGCAAAAGTAAGCCAGATGCACTGCCCTCAAGTCTGTGCCAACGCAGCAGACCCATGGGCTCCTGAGACTTGGTGGTTTTGGTTTTTGGGTGCCAAACCCTGGGGTCAAGCCAGGCATGAGACTGTCGCTCTTTTTTGAAAAAATTTTTCATAATTTTATTATGATCAAATACTTTATTTTAAAAATGAATGGAGAAGAGACTGTAGCTCTGAATGGAAGTTGAAAGCTCCGTCTGTCTCCCACACTGTGTCCGGTGGTTTTGAACTGCCGACCTCGCAGTTGACAGCCCAATGCACAACCTCTGTGCTCCAGGCGTAACAATGCGTAACACTCAGGAGCTCATCAAATATGGGCCATGGTGCTTCTGGGCAGGTGCTGCCTCTCAGCCCTTTTACAGATGAGAACACAGAGGCCCCGGCCCTCCTGAGCATACGGTAAGTGGGAAGAACTGGAGTGGAAGTCCACATTGGCCTGACTCCTAACCCCCATGCCATCCCATCAACCCTCAGGCTACCTACCTCCAAGTCACGTGACTTTTGAGGACCCTGTGGACTCTGAGGAGGAGACCCTGCCCCTCCCTGGCAGTGACGTGCTGGCCCTGGGCTCCAGCCCCGCCACCACGGAAGGGAGTGTGTAAGCAAGAGGGGCAGGTGGACATCAGTGTGAGAACACAAGGTGAGGCCCAGATTCTAATTCCAGGAGTGTTCACTCAGTTCTCCAGAAGAATAAAGACAGTGCTACAGTTGGATGGATACATAGGTAGTGATTTTAAAGAATTATTTCCTGTGGTTTTGAGGGGGTGGAAGTCCAAAATCCACTGGGCAGGAGAGGGCTCTGACAACTGGCCATCCTGAGTATGGAATGGGTGTGCTGGATTTAGCTTAAGGTCGGACTCCTCATTCTCCTTGAAATCTCAGTTTTTGTTTCTGAAGGTCACCGCTGATGGGATGAAGCTCATCCACTTCGGTAAGAATGAGGTTGGTTACTTAAAATCAACTAATGGCGGCTGAGCCCGGGTGGCGTAGTGGTTGTGCGCGGGACTGCGGCCCACTGGGACGGAGGTTCAATTCCAGCAGTGGGGCGGGGCCTCCTACTCCCACCACCAGAGAGCAGTGATGCCCAAACAAAAAAAATAAATAAATAAAAATAAAATAAAAATAAATAAAAATGAAATCAACTAATGGCAAGTGTCCCAGAACTCACTGCCGTCCAAGCTGGGAGGGCTCATGGGACTCCACAGCGCAGGGTAGGCGTGCCCCCCCCATGGGTTCCCACGACTGCAGCTCTCTGGGAGTGAAAGCTTCGTCTTTCTCCTGCTGAGCAGCTGGTGATTTCAAACTGCTGGCCTTGAAGTTAGGGGCCCAACGTACAACCCATGACACCACGTAAACGTCGTCACAGCTACATCTGGAATAGTATCTGAAAAAACCGGGCACCCTAGCCTAGACAAGTTGACACATAAAATCAGTCATCACACCAGGCTCCGTGTCTATAGATATACCTATCTTGGAGTTCATTTATAGAAAACCATGCAAAACGAAGCCCTCTCCCCCCCAAAAACAAAACAAAACAGGAAAACCTCAATCAAAAAGAAAGCAGAGAAGATTGAAAACTAAAAAGGGTCCAAAGGAAGGCCAACTGATAAGGCGTCACAGGTTCACCTAATGACCACAGCCATGATCGACGTGACAGTGCTCTCAGAGCAAGGCGACTGACACCCCAGGACCGTGGTTCCGGGGGACTTCACGTGTGAGCACCTAGGTATGGATTCTGGGTGTCAGCCGCCACCCAGAGCCTGACACACACCCGGTGGTCACACCTGAGACTAATTCTTCACAATACTAGCATTAAAAGGCACAGCTGGCCAGCTACCTCCAAGAAGCCGAGATGCAGAAGGTCTGCTTGAGACCCACGCCACACATCTAGAGCCTGGGTGCAGTGTGGTCTGTTCCACAGCAGGCCGCATGCCCTGGGAGTGGGCGGGAAAAACTGGCCTCCAGCTGTGGTAGAGGGCTCAGAGGTAGAGCCCTCTGCCCAAGCACTGACCCTGTCCGTTTTCCCCTGTGAGAGACTCGTCTAATGAAGGCTCCTTTAAGGTGAGTCCAATTCTGGGGTCCACTCCATACAGGTGGGCGGGCTGAGAAAGGGCGCCATAGCTGCCTCCTGTCGTGGCATTTCCAGATGGCTGCTACCTGCTTAGCCAGCAACTCAAGGCCGCCACCCGCTGCTCTCAAGAAAGGTGACGCGCTGGGCCCACAGTGAGTGGGAAAGCCCAGGCGGGATCGCTGCAGGGAGCTTGGCTTGGGGTCTGTGCCTGGGGGTGCCAAAAGCTTCACTCGGCCAGAATATGCCTTAGAATCGAGACCGGCAAGAACTGCATCGCGGGGGGCTTTGGACTCAGTAGCCGTTGTCAGAAAGGGGACGCCAGTCTGGGTAAAGTGGAGGGGCCGCGACAAAGAGGAAGACCCGCCACGGGATGGATTGTCACGGCTGGAACGTGAGGACCGTGGGGAGGTCGGCGCAGGGCCGGGCGGTGTGGCGCTCTGCTGTGCGCGGGTGCGCCCTGAGTCGGAACCAGCCACCATCCGGGTGGGTTGTTCAGGCTTTGGCTTGTCTTTGCCCACATTCAGACTCCCCGGAACTACGCAGGGAGGGCAGAGGCTGCGGGCAGCCTGGATGGCCCGGGAGACCAGGAGCCTGTTATGAAGTCATGAGCGGGCTCCTGGGAGAGGTTCTGTGGAACCCGCTAGGGAGGGTGACGTCCCGGGGAGGGAGAACAGCTGGAGGTGCGGGCACAGAAGGGCACGGAGGGACTGCTGGCGCAGCTGACTTGCGCGCCTGCGCTTTGCAGACCGCTCAAACTTGGGCTCATCTTTAAAGTGGACTGACCTGAAGTGTGGCCGCCCTGCAGGGCGGAGCAGTGCCCTGAAGCCATCCAGGCCTTGCTTCTGCAGCTAGTCCTTTGCTGGGAGGGTAAAAAGGTCACCTGCCCCAAAGCAGGCAGCCCACAGCCTAAGAGGCAATACTTGAAATCAGCCAGGCAGTGTGGGTCTAGGCCGGTACTCAGGCTGTGTGCAATTACCTCCCCACCCCCCCTCCCCCTGCCAGCCGGTCGGCCTGAGGGCAGTGTCCAGCTTCACCCAGGCGGGCGCCATGCCCCCACCAGGCTCCCAGGGAGGCAGGAGACTCTCCTAGTTAGTGGGTGCAGAGCCTAGAGAAGGTGTGAGAGGTGGGGAGAAAGGCAGCGACCCACCCCAACCCATAGTCTGTCTTAGACACCCCTATCCCCCTTCCTTCCCCCCAATGGCACCGCAGAAGAAAGGTCTGACAGCCTGTTTCTGTGAAGATTCCAACTGAAAATCCAATTAAGTCTCTGTGCAGGGGTTTGTCACACATTGGAATCGATTTGGGGGTGGGATTGGGTAGACACTGCTGGAAGCACAAATGGCTAAGTGCTTGTTCAGGTAGGAAGGACCCAGAGGAAACTTGGAAGAAAGACCCGGTGATCCCCGTCAGAAAGGGCACAGCTGGGGGGAGCGGGGAGAGAGGGGTTAAAAATGAGGAGCTGATAGCAAGGGCTTCAACAGAAAGCAAATGTGTACACCTGTGTACATCATTTGAGAATGATGAGGGCCACCAATGTACAAATGTGCCTGATGTACAATGGATGGATGGATGGGTTGTGATAAGAGCTGTACGAGTACCCAGTAAAATAATTTTTTAAAAAAAGAAGGGGCACAGATATGGAAACCCTAAGGGGAGCCGCCCCTCAGCTTGGTGGGCATCAGCTTGGTGGGTGTGGTTGCAGGGGGGATTACCCCATCGTTGGGGTAGGCCCCTGATGGCCCACGCCTCAGAGGAGGAAGCGAGTGTGAGTTGGGGAGTTGGGCCCTGCCATGTCCACCCCACCCCATCCCCTCCTGGGACCTCTCAGGCGGACAGAGCCAGCCTGGCTCCCTCCACAGGCGGCGGTGGCCCATCATCTGCAGACACGGGGGTCCCCAGAGAGTTTGGCAGCAGCTGCCAGGCGAACTTCTCCTGCAGACACATCTCTTGACTCAGTCCCCAGTCTGGGCGTGCAGCCAGGTCACTCCAGAGCTACAGGGGTGGGGAAGCCGGGGACCCTGAAACTGTGTCCCTCCCCCCTCTTCAGTACAAAAAGGACACGGATGTTGCCATGGGGACACGGCAGGTGCAGGGGCCCCTCGGTAACCACAGCTTCCCTCCACTGGGGGTTTCTGAGCCGCACCCTTTGAGCGGCGGAGGTGCGCCGGGGCCCGCGGGGACACGCTTTAGTTTGTGACGTTCCTGGAGCTGTGCGCCCCACTAGGGGCCCCCTGGGCCATGCCAAAGGGTAGCTCAGGGTTCGGCTGCCAACTGAAAGGTTGTGCCTACCGGCCCTTGAAGAGGAGCCTGAAGAAAGACCTGGCCACAGGCTGCTCCCCCAAACACACCAGGGGCCCACACCATCTGTCCCTGGTCTGGGGTAGACGCGAATTCTGTCTCGCTAAAAAAGACTTGTTTTCCGTCGTGCGCCCATGCACACAGCAATGCGGAGAAAGGCGAGACTGTCGATGCCCAGAGACTGACAGACTCGGGACCCCCAGGGCCAGCTCTCCCCTGCCCCACAGGGTCGCTGTGACCGAATCGGAATCCATGGGTGGCAGCAGGCTGGGCGGTGTGTGACTTGATTTTTTTCAGTAGCACGGTTTCCTAAAAACGTACTCTGGTCATCAACATCAAGCACTCTGCATGGGAACCTCTCTTTAGGGGCAGGTGGTCTGCCCACCCCCACCGCCCAACAGAAAGCTGCTAGGAACACACACACACACACACACACACACACACACACACACACACACACACCTCCCTCTGACTTCAGCTGTGGGGTATTTCAAAGGTGCCCCATTGTTCTCAGCTTCTGCTTTCCAAAAGAAGTGAAATAGCATTCAGTCAATAATTTACCTAGGTAAGTGCACATTTCCCATGTATGTCAGTTTCCTGTGTGATTTAGATCAAAGGAGGGGTGGGGCTTTGTTTTTGTTTTAAAGATTGGAAGCCGCTGAGATGGATGAAGGGAGCTTCCTAAAGGCTGGCCCCCCGGGGCCGGATGGGTGCAGAGTGGGTGGGAAGGAAGCCTGACTCCCAGGTGGGATCTCAGAGCCCAGGTGGCCTAGTGATTCCATGTTGGCTGCTCACCTCAAGGTCAGCGGTTTGAACCCACCAGCCTCTCCGGGGGAGACAAACGAGGCAGTCCATTCCTGGAGAGAATGAGTCTCCGAAACACCCAGGGGACCGTGCGCCCCTGTCCCAGGGATCATTCGGAGTTGTTTTCTGGTATGGGAAGGGGATGCAGCCACCTGGTGGGTCGTGAGGAATTTCTTGGCACTTTCTCTGCACATAGGAAGCGCTTGTTTTTCTAAGAGGCGAATGGATGCTCAGAGGCAGCTGGCGGCGGTGCGGGGCTGGAGGAAGTGGGGCGGAGGCCGGGAGTGCGCAGAGGCTTCGCCGGCCAACAGCTGCTTCCTCCCGAAACCGGGGGCAGCGCGTGAGCCCGGGGACGCCGCCCCGGGGAGCCCCCGGGAATCCTGCCAACAGCCGCGCCCACCGGCCGCTGCCAAGCTGCCAGCTGCTGGAGGCTGGCGCTTTTCGAAAGCAAAACACCAGCGTGCAGGTGGCCTGCGGGCCGCGCCCCTCACACACCTGACCGCGGCCGCCCTCTGGCGGCCACGGGGGAGGACGGCGCGCCAACGCCTCTGAATCCAAGGTCCCGATGAATCCGCAGGGAGCCCGGGTGGGCTGTGCGTGGGGCCGCTAACTGCAAGGTCAGCTGTTCAAAGTCACCATCTGCTTCTCGGGAGACAAGGCTTCCTCTTCCCGCCCACAAACAGCCCGCCTTCGGAAACTCACAGGGGCAGTTCTGCCCTGTCCTGGAGAGTCGAATCAACGTGATGAAGTGAGTCTGGATTTGAGTTGCGTGTCTAGGAAAGTCCCATCTACACTGTGTCGCTGCTGTCAGGTGCTGGCGTCTGACTCAGAATGGCCTGACGCGCTACAAAAGCCAACACTTCCCATTCCCCGGGCCACCCTCCTGGTGTCTGCCATGTCCCAGCCCCCGGCTGCATGCACTGTGTGGGTCCATCTCCCCGAAGGCCTTGCTGATCGCCTCCAGGGACTCCTCTCTCCAGAGGGCCCGGAGCACGGGTGGCAAAGCCTGCAGGGTACTCAGTGGGCATCAGCAGTCTGAGACAGTTTGAAATATCGTGCGAATTACCAGAACGTGTCTCAGAGACACAAAATGGCTCCATGCTTTTGGGAAAGGGGTCCCCGGAGACATGGGGGGCAGAGTCGCCGTTTGTAAAAAGCACAGTATCTGCAAAGCACACTGAAACGAGAGGTGCCTGCTCACACTCCTCCGCCCCACCCCCCACCCCCCACGCCCGCGCCTGCCAGCACATCAACACGGTCCTAAAAGCACAGAGATTGATGGCAGTTGTCTACAATTACATAGAATGGATGCTGCCGTGTGTAATCTTTTGAGACTTATTAGGAATCGTGTATGGAATGTAGACTGGATCCCTGATCGTTACAGGTTTAGATGTATGCGCCTGTCATGTAGTAAAGTCACTGAATCCGATCTGACGTCATCCCATCTTCCACAATGCAATTTAGGGCCAGGTTCTCAAAGGCCATCCTCCGGTAGGGTGGATCCCAAACCCAATGTTTCTGGATCCTACTTTGGTAAAGAACAGCACAGTGAGAGGTTTGCACATGTTGGAGAAGACAGATGGCGTGTGGGGCTTACCAAAGAGCCAGGCCATGCCCTGGGCTACCAAGCAGGAAGAAACTCAGGTGCAGCTTGGACTTTCGGTCTCCAAAGCTTTACAAAACGTCTGTTCTCTAAAGCTACCCATTTGTGGTAAGGCTGTTCCAGACGCATTAGAAAACTGTGACTTTCTTCATTGCCATGGTACTTATGCCACACGTGGGTCACCGCGGTGCCCGATTTGCAAGGGCCGAGATCAGTTTCCACTCCAGTGTAAATTTGCTTCCGGCCTTGATGGGCATCTCTCGCCTGTCATCCTGGAGCTTCTCGGGGGTGTGCTTTTTAAAGGCTTCCTTGGCACCCGCCCCTAGGCACCCTGCAAGTGGAGTGGCGTCCGTGCCCTGTAGACTAATACTGACACATCTCCCACTCTTCTCTCTGGATGATTATCCTTGAGTGCAGCTTTTAAGCCTCTTGGGTGAGAGTCCCCTAAGATCAAACGAGCCGTTACATGTCGAGATAGTCAACTCGGTCACACATTGTCTATCCCATTGCCTCTTTCTCTTTCTCAGCTTCACCCTTGACTGGGTCGTTCAGACGCAAACACCCCAAAGTGCACCGTGGCTGCACTCATAGCCACACTCAGAGGTGGCCTGGACAGACAGCAGGGGAAGGGAAATACCCCCAGAGGGCAGACCTCCAGGCGGTGCATCTGGGCATCCACTCTGGTGAAAATGGCCCTCAGGCCTGGGGAAGAAAATGGAAGCAAGGCGGATGGCAAAAGGTCCTGCTGGGTGGGCCTGCGAATCGATCAAAGACTGAAGGAAAAGACTCGCGTGAGCACACGTGTGAAGACCCTTGCATTGCTTGTTGACATCCGCATGGAGCGCTTGCCAAGGAAGGGGCACCAAGCCACCAGGGCCCGATGCCTCGGTCATCGGCTTCCTGGTGCCAGCACAAATCCAACGGCCATAGTAGCAGGAAGGGAAGCTGTGCCCCAACCCCACAGCAAGGACACCCACTTATCAAGAACGATCCAGCTGCTGTCCCAGCAGAGCACTAACCTGCCAAGAACAGAAACCCAGCGAGCCCCTGATGTGGGCCCCCTCCCTGGAGGAGAGCGCCCGTCTTCTGAGAAGAGCTGAACCTTTTATCGTCTAATGGATTACCCTTGAAATAGTGCAAACCCTGACTCTGTGGGAGTGGGGAGTTTTTTGCTCTGTTAATGAGATAGGTTGTGTGCAGGCTGCGTTTGTGCATCCCTTTTGAGGCCTGAAAGAAATCAAACAAGCCAGCAGAAGAAGTGCAGAAGGGAGAAGAGAGGTGCTGGGTCTCACGGAGAGCATCCAGGAGCAGACACTCAGAGAGGAGAGGGCCTTTCTGCAGAGGCCCGGGCCATGCAGGGCGCGGAGTCCCTGGTTGTGGCTCTGTCTGTTTGACCCTCCTACCCAGCGACGTTTGCCCCGGGGGTCTGGATCTGGGAAGGTGGGAAAAGATTGATTCAGCTCTGAGTGACTCTTAACAAGGTGATTATGGAAATTTAGAAATCTCACCCAGGGATTTAGCCCATTTTGCCATCCTCCTAGATCAATAATGAGCAGCCTCAGAAGCGGGAAAGTGGGCTTTCACTACCGTTGAGAGAAGAGCCAGGAGCCCAGCATGTGTTTGAGACCTCAAGGTCCCTGCACACTGACCCTCTTCCATCCAGGGACAGGAAACACTTTTTTTTTTTCATTTTAGGCATCACTGCCCTCAGGTGGTGGGAGAAGGAGGCGCAGCCTTTGCTCCTGGGAGCTGGAATTGAATCTCCATCCCAGTGAACCGCAGTCCCATGCACAAGCACTATGCCACCGGGGCTCAGCCCCAGGGACAGGAAATTCTTAACACTACAGGAACAGCGGACACGTGACAGAACCAGAGCAGGAGGCAAATAGGAATAAGAGACACACTGCAGTTGGAGGTTGTCTGTCTGGCCCACAGGGCCTCGCCCAGCACCAATCTGCAAGGGCTTGCCAAGGTTTCACCCACTGGCCATGAGAATCCACAGAACCGCACAGTGTCCAGAGGACTCCCTTGACAGCAAAGTGCGGGCAGCAGTGGCCGTGTGGCTGTGAGATCCACTGGTCCCACCGAATATCACACGACCTAGACACTTCTCCGTGCAGAGTGATGGGCTGGCCTGTGGAACAGCTGGCACACCAGCTCAGAAACCACCCTCGAAGGCGGGGCCCCATCCACAGAGTATCTGGGTCTGGGAAACAAGGGATGGAAGCAGGAGCGGTCTTGCCTTTCAGTCCTCCCAGCGGCCTCCCAAGGGGAATGATGTTTCCTGTCCCTGCAATTAGGGTCTCTGGAATCCAAAGAGGCGGTGTTTCCATCAGGGGACAAGCAAGAGCTGCATTGAACTTGAAGCATGGCGAGCCCCTTGGCAATTCCATCCCCCCCCAGTGAGGGCCCCGAGGGCAGGAAGAGAAGTCTGCACAGTACAGGAATCATTGACCCAGTCATGTGGGGGAGGCAGACTGCCCTTTCACAATGGGAAGCGGGAGGGAGGAGTCTGGGGAGCCATCAGGTGAGCTGGAGGCCACTGAGAGCAAGGTACACAGGATGGCAAGCCCTTGGGGAGGAGGGGCGAGGTCGCCCACTAGCTGAGGGGATGGAGGGGAGCATGGAGGGAGGGAGCATCTCCCCAGGACAGAAGGGCCGAGCTGTCATGGATGTATGCATGGGGCACCCCACCTCAGGCCCCCCACCCCCAATTACAGGACAGGTTGTTGGCCAGTTGATCTGTGTCTGGTTTCTCTAGAAATTGTTTGGGCTGCTAGGTCTTGCCCAAGGCCCTCCTAGGGCAGCCCACAGCTAATGACGGTTGGAACTTGAGTTCAATGACCCTGGCCGCAGGAACATCCAGGGTCCGCAGGCTCGGGGTGGGGTGGGGGGAGGTATCTGCTCCAAGTCCCAGGTCGGGGAGGTCACCCAGGGACCTGTTAGATCAGGAGCCGGTGGGGCCTCCCAGTTGCCAGTTCTAGGTCCTGGAGCACTGAGGGTCGGAAGAGGTCTTTCGGCAGTCACTGAAATTCTCACCCAAGTGGGTCATTTGAACAAGAAGGAGGTTTCCTACAAAATGAAACCCCTGGGTAACAAGACTGGGGGGCAGTGGGGGGACATAGAAGAAATTCAGCACACGTGCGTGTGCATTCTAACTAAAACCAGGGGGCTAGCGAGGGGCTGAAGGGGCACTCCTGCAAAAATCAATCAACCAACCACGGGCGGCAGATGTCACTGCCCCCTAGCGCCGGGCCACTCAACTGCGCCTCTTTCGGTGTGCACATGTGTCTGAAGTAAAACCGGGAGAAACTCTTAAAGGATAGTCTTCAGACCATGGTGATTTCATTTATTCCAATTTTAGTGTATGTGCCACCAAAGCAAGCACAGTGATTTCGTTTGTTCGTAAAAACATATGTAGGGCTCTCCAATAAATTTTAAATTGTCGCAAGGGACAAGTTTGGCTCTTCTATCTTAAAAGTCTGCCGAGCCCGGCCTGAGTCGGACGGAGCTGTACAATGCAGATGAGAATAGAATTCAGCAATGAGATGCGCAGACGGGGCTGGGGGCTCCCTTCCTTCCCTGGAAGAAGCCCCAAACATTCCTAACTTACTAGATGGTGGCAGTGGCTTTGCTTTGAGCGGTGATGGCAGTTCTTCTGCAAGGACCTGCTAACCTAGGCTGCTGTTGGTAGATGAGCCAAGAGTCAGCCAAAATACAGAGGCAAGCATGGTGTGTACCCATCCAGCTTGCCAAGCACAGCAACCGAAGCGAGGGCTCTCCAAGTCAAAAACACCTTCGGTCTTCCGCCTACGTTTGTGTGTAAGCAAAGCGTGCTTGAAATTGAAAATACCCTTGCCTGGCCAAGGGAGCTACCACAGCTGGGAACTTTCCTGTGAAGGATGGAAGTACAACCGGAGTCCTCCTCCAAAGCATGTCCTCAGGAGATACTGACCAGGGATGCACTTTGCAAAGTGCGGCAGCAGTGAAAAAGAGGAAGACCGTCTACCACATGGATGGACCGGTGACTGTGATGGGCTCAGACGTGACAACAATGGTGTGGATGACACAGGACCAGGCGATGCTGTTGGGATTTTTTTTTAATCATTTTACTGGGGGTCCATACAACTCTTTTGGGGGGGGGCATCACTGCCCTCTGGTGGTGGGAGTAAAAGGCCCAGCCTTATTCCTGGAGAGCTGCTGCTGCATTTGAACCTCCAACCCAGTGGACCACAGTCCCGTGCACAACCACACCATTCTTATCATAATCCACACATCCATTGTATGTCAAGCACATTTGTACATGTGTTGCCCTCATCATTCTCAAAACATTTGCTTTCTACTTAAGCCCCTTGGTATCAGCTCCTCATTTTCCCCTTCCCTCCTCCCCTCCCTCATGAACCCTTGATCACTTATAAATTATTATTTTGTCATATCTTACACTGTCCAATGTCTTCCTTCACCCACTTCCCTGTTGTCCATTCCCCAGGGAGGAGGCTATAAGTCGATCCTTATAATTGGTTCTCCCTTTCTACTCCACCTTCCTTCCACCCTCCCAGTATCGCCACTCTCACCCCTGGTCCTGAAGGGGGATCATCCGTCCTGATTCCATTTCTGGTTCCTATCTGTATCAGTGTATATCCTCTGGTCTAGCTGGATTCGTAAGGTAGAATCGGGATCAGGATAGGGGCGACGAGAAAGCATGGAAGAACTAGAGGAAGTTGCTTATTTCATTGTTGCCATACTGCACCCTGACTGACTCATCTCCTCCCCACGACCTTTCTGTAAGGGAATGTCCCGTTACAGATGGGCTTTGGGTCCCCAATCTGTACTCTCCCTCATTCACAATGATATAATTTTTTAGTTCTTTGATGCCTGATACCTGATCCCTTCGACACCTTGTGGTCACACAGGCTGCTGTGTTCCTTCTATGTGGACTTTGTTGCTTCTCAGCTAGATGGCTGCTTGTTTACCCTGAAGACCCCAGACACTATAGCTTTTGATAGGGGAGCACCATCGGCTTTCTTTACCACATTTCCTTATGCACACATCTGTCTTCCTCGATAGTGTCAGGAAGGTGAGCATTATGGCATGTCAATTTCACAGAACAAAGTGTTCTTGCATGAAGGAAGTACTTGAGTGGAGGCCCAAAGTCCATCTGCCAGGCGATGTTTTGTGCTGTTGGACAAGGGTCCCTGTGAGCCGGAACCAGCCCCATGAGACCTAACGATAGCACAGAAGCTTAAACAGAGATGTGGCCACTTTTCCTTACTTGGATGTCGGGCACCATAAAAGCAAGTAAAGGTCTTGTTGCCACACCTGGAACAGGGTGTGCAGTTGAAGGAATTGTCCAATATTCTTTTATTGGAGAGCTCTGGGAGGGGGACTAGGCTGCCTTACCAGACACGTAAGCAGGCCAGGCACGTTTGTTGTTCTGGGCTCTCCAGTGATCGCCAGCACAAGGCGGACAGCTGGAGGCGCGCAGGTGCTTCAAGAGTGACTCCATAGCAAAAACTGTCTCCGCTGCATTACCTGACATCCCCAAACAGCTCACAGCAATGGAGGAAGGACCAAGCCAAAGGGACCCTGGGTCAGGTCAGAGTGACGAGAGAAATGAATCTGATGACAGTCACATATGTGTGTGAGCAAGAGATTCAAATCAAGGAAAACACCCCGGTCCATCAAGATCAAGTCCATTGGTCCAATACTAATGGACAAGTCCCTCTTCCGACTCACAAAGTCACATGCAGAATGGACTATCACTGGCTGGTGAGTGCAACGTCCCAGGGAGCCAATGATCGTGGACTCATCTCCAGGGCTCTGACAGGCCCCAACGTACCTCACCAGCAGGAAGGAGAAGGCAGGGGGAGGACCCCCAGAACCTCCTATGAGAAGGCCACGCCCACTAGGAAACACCATCTGGCTATGACCTGATTGACTAGTTAGACGCCACCCCTACGCTTTTCTAGATCCAGTTGACGTGAATTTATGTAAGTACCATGACCCGCCTTCCAAATGACCATCTGGGGAACCCATGTTCCAACTGGAAAAGGCATTTCACCATCAGGGAAGGACCCACTTTGTCATGTAACCTGCTACCAAGAAAGTAACCCAGCCCTAACTTAGGTGGAGAAAGAGACTTCCCTACCTGGGACTGCTGTGACAGCCTCCGCCCCCAGTCACTGGAGTGAGCGACCCAACAACAAACACTCGTAGAAGCCATCCAGAGGGCAGCAAAAGAAACCTGCCTAGAGCCTCACACTCCTCCAGTCGCCAGAACCACAAGGGCCTAAGACCAACCTCACAGCTGACCGGGCCTTTTAGCGAGAAAACTCCTGATTCCTGTTGGCCTGTGGGCTTTGCGCTTTGAGGACTCCATGCCGCCTTAGTGCTGCAGCCCAACTGCCTGCATGGTGCCCCCTGATAGAGATATTCTCCAGCCTTACGTTCCCAGGTGGAAATTCTGAATTAAATCCCCTAAGACAGGACAAGCTCCAGGAAGTTCTGTTGTCGGAAGTTAAGGGCTAAACCTTAACACTCCGGTTAAGGGCTAAACCTTGAACCTTTCAGTATCTTGGCAGATGCATGGCTGCCCACCCACTAGCGTCTTCCCTCCCGTTTCACCCAAACTGCTGGTTTCCTTGAGGGCTCATGTTCCAAAGGGGCCCCCAGACAAAGCGCCCCAGGTGAGCGCGCTGGCTCCCCTCCAGGGAGAGCAGTCCCACTGGAATGCTACAATCGCCTGATCATGGCAACCAGCCAAAATGAGAGGCAATTCTGTGATTTTTAAAAAATCATTTTACTGTAGGCTCATACCATTCTTTTCTTGGGGAGGGGCCATCACTGCCCTCTGGTGGTGGGAGTAGGAGGCCCAGCCTTTGCTCCGTGGAGCCGGAATCGAACCTCCATCCCAGTGGGCTGCAGTCCCGCGCACAACCTCTACGCCACCAGGGCTCAGCCCGGCTCATACCATTCTTATCATGATCACTGCATACATCAATTGTATGCAGGCCCATTTGTACATTTGTTGCCATCATCATTCTTTAAACATCCTCCTTTTACTTAGGCCCCCAGTACCAGCTTCCCATATTTCCCCTCCTTCCCAGACCACTCCCCCATGAACCCTTAGTAATTTACAAATTGTCACTATTTTGTCATATCGTACACTGTCCGATGTGTCCCTTCACCTACTTCCCTGCTGTCCATGCTCCAGGGAGGAGGTTATATGTGGATCCCTACTATTGGTTCCCCATTTCTATCCCACCTTCCCTCCACCCTCCTGGTCTCACCACTCCCACCACCGGTCCTGAATGGATCATCTGTCCTGAATTCCCCATGTTTCCCGCTCCAGGGTACATCCCCTGGTCTAGCTGGATTTGTAAGGTAGAATTGAGATCATGATAGTGTGTGGGAGGAAGCATTTGAGAACTCCAGGAAGATTGCACATTTCATTGTTGCTACACTGTATCTTGACTGGCTTGTCTCCTAATTCTGTGATTTTTTTTCCATTGAATTTCCCCACAGGCTTTTTGAAGCACCCTTGTAGCGCCCCCTCCCCCCCTCCCCCGCCCCCAGCAGTGGACAGGCCGTGGAAGGGCTGAACTCAAGTGGGACCCAGGTCCCAGGCACACTGCCTCCTCCGCATTTACTGAAGCCCTGTGCAGAGGCATGGGGCACTCCCTGGCATCGTAGCTGTAGGGCCAGGCCTCTGGGCCATCAGCACCAGACTAATAAAATCGTATCTTAGTGGGTGCCCAACCCCCAGGGACACCTACAATTGTCCAAGCGCACAGTTAATATTTAGATTACAGATAAGGGTTCTCTGAAGGGACAATATCTAGAAGGAAGAAAGGCATAACTCCAAACTCGCTGCCATCGAGTCAGTGCTGACCCATGGCCACGGGGACTCTAATTCTTCGCAGGCGTGGAAAACTCAGTCTTTCTCCCTTGGAGCTGCTGGTGGTCTCAAACCGCCCACCATGCGAATCGCAGTCCAATGCATAACCACTCCACCACCGGAGCGCCCTAGAGAGAAGCGTCTAGACGGAGAAAGCCCATCACAGATCTGTGGCCATCCTGTCTGCTACAGACCGATGAGACCTGCGCTCCGATCCAGCCCCTGCTCTGGAGGCACCAGGACAGACTGAAATGCCCTGTGAGGACGTAGGGAAGCCACAGAAAGAGTTTTCTCGGCTGCCCACGCCTGCCTCTTCACTGATCTGTCCTCTAGCCACAGAGAGCACTGGCTGGTCCGCCTCTCTGCCCACCCGACCGAGCGGAGGCACTTGGGAGTTTTGACGCCTGTTCTGGCATCAGTTGTCGCACGGAGGGAGGATGATTCAGCCTGCAGACCTGTGCGGCTGGACACACGTGGCCCCGTGCTTGCCCCTGAGGGGTTCTACAGCCAGCCTCGCCTGTCTGCTATCTGCTTAGGGAAATGGTGGGGGGGTGGGGGGGGGTGGGAGTTTTCACGATCACAGCTGTCGACCCAAAGTCCCTCATGTCTTCCCATGATTCTTCCAGAAAGCACCTCCTCAGAATGATGGAAATGGCACCCCCACGGAACTCAGCTCCACAGTCCCAGGGGCCACAGCATGGGAGATCACGAGAAAGTTCCTTTTGGTAGCTTACTGAAGGATGGTCCCTGACGGAAGAATGAATCCATTCCAGAGCCTGAGCTCTTACTGTTGTCCTTGTTCCAAGGTGCCCTTGAGTTGATTCCAACCCTCAGCGACTGACCCTGTGGCCAGAGAAGAAGGCAGAGGGCCCCCCCTTTCCTGATAAGATCACTTCCTCTACCTGGGAGCTTCCCTTCTTAGACTTGCACCCTTCGGTCTGCCACCTCCAACTTCCTCATTAATACAAGGAACTCTGGGTCCTGCGTTTCTCATTGCTTGTCGTCCCTCGTAAGTGGAAGGATAAAGGGAATTATGCCCCCAATAAGTCTTCCAGCAGTACTAGAAGGCACACACAGTCATAAAAGACACCTTTTCCTGTCAGCGGAGAATTGCCACGTTCATCTGCCTTTCCACTGACTCGATACTCTTTGATCAGAGCGTGTCCATCCATCTCGGATGTAGCTATGTCGGTGGGGTTTAGTGCAGGATGCCCCCCAGCCTTCACCCCTGCCTCTGCCTCTCTCTCAGCCCCGGCCCTTTGTGTTCTAGCAGGCCAGCAGAGATGTGAAGACAGCAGTATGAAAAGTAACGGGAGGCTTGTCCTTCTGGCTCCCGCCATGAGAATACAGTGAAGGGGGGTGAGAGGTCCATGGAGGGAGACCAGTTTCCCCCAGCTGACAGAGCTGACCTAGAAGCATGTGTCCAGACAGGCCAGGAAGCCCAGCCAAGACTAAGAATGCCCCACAGTCTAAGCCACGACCCCCAGAGCCATGAGCTTAATAAGTAATTTTTGTGTTCATTTCTTTGAGGGTGATTTAATATGAGTATCATTATTTGTGGCCACTGACACAGGAAGCATCACTCATGCCATCAAGTCGACCCTGACTCCTAGGGTCCCTAGAGGACAAAGTAGAACTGCCTCCCCGCCCTCCCCCACCCCCCCCTCCCCGGGCCGGGTGCGGTTCTGTGGCTGTAAATCTTTATGGGAGTAGGAAAACTCCTCTTTGTCCTATACAGCCACCAGTGGTTTTGAACTCCTGAACTTGCAGTTAGCCAGTCTAACACATAACCTACTCTGCCCCCAAGACTCAGGGCACTCCTATGACCATATAAAACCATAGAAATGGGTTTTATTAAGGGCTGGTTTCTTTCTCTGTTCTCATAAACTAAAGTAGTTTGTGAGGCCAAGAGCCATGGGTCGAAACTGGTTTGTCGAGTGGCAGCGGCAGGCCCCAATCTGCCCCTGGTGGAGCAAGCTTTCTGCAGGTGGTGAAAGCTCTGGCTGGCTCTTAGAGGAGGCGGCTAACAGGTGTCTGGCACGCTACCAAGAGCACTGGTGGTTGGGTTGGAGCTAAACGCACAGGGCTGAGCCCTTGGGAGCCTGGCGCTGACACTGCCGCATAATAAAATGGAAACATGAGCAAGAGTCGGAAAATCCAGCAAATCGGAGATTGAGCACCGACTGAAAGAACTTAAAAATGTTCATAGGACAAGCTCAAGGAAAATGTAAATGAAATGGGCAAATCTGCAGATTTTCACCCAAACCAAACACAGACATATAGTTGCTTCTGACTCCTGGTGAGCCTGTAGGATAGAATGTATAGTACATCTTGATGAGAACAGACAGTCCCAGCTTTTTGTCTTTTGTCTCTGGAGCGATCGGTGGGTTCAAATGAAATTTTTAAAAAATATGTCTATAAAGTGAAGTGAAACACCACCAAATGTAAGGATAAAATCTTAATACAACCAAAGATAACCTACTATGAATGTAGGCGAATAGTAAGTTTTTTTGCAACAATAAAGACCAAAGACAATGGCGTACAGAAATGAAGACACATAGCGGTCAATTTAGAATTTTATGCCCCAGCTAGCTATTTTTAAGAGTAACAGCAAAATAGACACATTTTCAGACCCACGCTGAAAGAGCAACACTTCAGTCTGAAGAAAACAGAATCCAAGCACTTCGTAGGACGCAGAGAAGCAGGGGTGAACAGAAACTTGTCGGAGAGTCCACGGAAGCAGTGGATGTGCCTACATCACAACAGCTAGTCTGAACGTGGTGTTCAAACGAGAGACGTTGTAGATGTGAGGCAAGAGCAACATGGTACAAGGGAAGAAGAGAGAAAGATGTATGCTAAAGTCTTGCTATGGTTCAGTAAACAATCGGGGGTACTGATTAACTGGTCTTCATGACGTCAGGTGTGCATATTAAAATGTAAGAATAAAAAAATGAAAAAAT
>PVJH01027843.1:0-28084 GCA_004026705.1 Nesogale talazaci
TCTTCAGGCACACAAGGCACATGTAATAACACAAGGACAGTCACAGGCCTGTGGGTGCAGAGTCTTGTGTATCTAGTCATGGTAAAAGCATCTTAGCACTGGTGTGGCTCTCTCTGTAGCTTCTCAAGCATCTCAACACTGGAAGGAGTTTCTACTTGACTTTTCCAGCTTCATAGGTCCAGTCCCTTCAGGGTAAGCCCATGTGGCTTTTCCTCTGGGATGTCTCACAGGGAGTTAGACTTTTGTCTTTTCAGTAGAGTGTCTCCAATGGACTGAGGAGTAAGTCTCTCATCTCCAAGGGAGAAATGCAGCTGGATTTCTCAGATTTCTCAGGAAAATGCCATGCCCACATAGAAATCTCATTGGCTATCTCCAGATTGACAGACTAGACTCCACTCCTACACTCTTAATCCTCAAATTGACACTAGCTTAGGTGACTGTCACATGCATGACATCTGAATTACATGTCAATAAAACTGAAGATTGGTATATGACTGGCCAGTGATGTTGGAGCAGGACTTGTGCTACTTTTGGCATGAAAAACTGAAATAGAATGTTGCCAGCCTTAAAATATTGTGTATGGCCATAACAGAGTACAAATACCCAGTACAATTCTTCAGAGATCATCAAAGTCAGAAAAGCATAATGACATAAAACATTCCATCCTGATCTTTAATTTACAAATTCTAACTTAATTGTACCACTCAACATGTTACCAAACATCCTAAATTTGTGGCCCCTTTTTATTGCCTGGGGTTCACATTTATTATCAGGAATATCTTTTTCCATTTAAAATATCTCCACCTGACAAAAGCTAAGCAATACTAAGAACCATGTCAAAAATAAGCATTTTCTATCTTCTGTTAGATTTTCTTCCTTTCATGTTCCAGAGAATCCAATTTGCTTCTCTTCTAATCACTTCTTCTTATACTTCTTTGCCTTTTTGAACTTTAAATAAATTATAGACAGGTGATTATCTAATGCATTTTTATAGCCTAAGTACCTAATAGTGTGTTATTTAGTAAATATTTAGATAATTACTTTTTGAAGAAACAATGAAAAATTTCAACTTCATGCATCTATAAAAGAAAAGTTCTTCCCCAAGAATCTGTTGTAATACTTATATTTTCTTTCACTGGTTGTGAATAAAAAACATCATTATTGGGGCTTGGCCTCTTACCCCTACTATTTAATTGAATTCAGTTAGTCTATTAAAACTCTTAAGCGCTCTCTATGTGATCTGGGAATACCTGCTATGGTTGTTTATTCTCAGATGCTAACCTTTAGCTTACCCTTTCAGAGTATGTTTCAAGTTCTATACTGAGAAGTCAAGAAGTCAACAAACTCACTGCCTCTCACACTCTCTGTTATGATCTATGGAGGAAAACCAGCAGAATTAAAACCTTTCAAGAAAAATAATTCTTCCCAGTCTAAAATAGCTCCTTTGCCTGACATATAAGAAAATTACTAATTAGGATAAATAGTGGACTCTGAATATATGAACAAAAGTAATTTTATTCGAGACATTAAAGTCATTAGTTTTTCATTTCTTAATAATGTTATTATATTATATTCAGAAGAATCTTATACTAGAGCATTACAATCAGAAAAAATCCCAATCTTAAGAATTTCATATTCAAATGGGTTTTCTCATTGTTAAAATTCTACATTAGTGACTCTCTGATCCTCCTCTTGTGAGTGGCGGCCGCCTCTTCCTGTTCTTGCGCAGTGCCAGCAGCTTCCCAGACACACCGTGGTGTAGGTCGGAGTGAACATATTCGGCCGTATTGGACGCCTGGTCTGCAGGGCTTCCTTCGAGTCTAGCAAAGTGGAGATTGTTGCCATCAATGACCCCTTCATTGATCTGAACTACATGGTCTACATGTTCAAGTATGATTCCACCCATGGCAAGTTCAATGGCACTGTCATGGCTGAGAACGGGAAGCTGATCATCAATGGGAAGCCCATTTCCATCTTTCAGGAGTAAGATCCCGCCAACATCAAGTGGGGCAAGGCTGATGCTGAGTATGTCATGGAGTCCACTGGTGTCTTTACCACCCTGGAGAAGTTTGGGGATCACCTGAAAGGTAGAGCCAAAAGGGTGATCATCTCTGCCCCTTCTGCCGATGCCCTCATGTTCATGATGGGCGTGAACCACGAGAAGTATGACAACTCCTTCAACACTGTTAGCAATGCCTCCTGCACCACCAACTGTTTAGCCCCCCTGGCGAAGGTCATCAATGACAATTTTGGCATCGTGGAAGGACTCATGACCACAGTCCATGCCATCACTGCCACCCAGAAGACCGTAGACAGCCCCTCTGGGAATCTCTAGTGTGATGGCCATGGGCCTGCCCAAAACATCATCCCGGCATCTACCGGCGCTGCCAAGGCTATGGGCAAGGTCATTCCGGAGCTGAATGGGAAACTCACTGGCCTGGCCTTCCATGTCCCCACCTCCAATGTGTCCATCTTGGATCTCACTAGCCATCTGGAGAAACCTGCTAAGTACGATGACATCAAGAAGGTGGTGAAGCAGGCAGGCGAAGATCCCCTGAAGGGCATCCTGGGTTACACTGAGGACCAGGTCCTCTCCAGTGACTTCAACAGTGACTCCCACTCTTCCACCTTTGAGGCTGGGGCTGGCATTGCCCTCAATGATAACTTTGTCAAGCTCATATCCTGGTATGAAAATGCATTTGGCTACAGCAACAGAGTGGTGGACCTCATGGTCCACATGGCCTCCAAGGAGTAAGAGCCCCTGGACCACCAGCCCCAGCAACAGCACTAGAGGAAGAGAGGCCCTCCGCTGCTGGGGAGTCTTTGCCCCTAACTCAATCCCCAATACACTGAGACTATTCCATCCAGACCTTCTGAAAGAAGGGGACTGGCTTAGTGAGCCTGATCCTGTCATGTACCATCAATAAAGTACTCTGTACCCAGCCAAAAAAAATTCTACATTAGTATATAATTAAGATGGATATTGTTGTTATGTGTCATTGGGTTGGTACAGACTCATAATTATTTTATGCACAACAAAATGAAACGAAACTTAATCCTGTGCCATTGGCAAAATTGTTCCTATGCTTGAGCCCATTGCTGCACACATGGTATCAAGGCTTCTCCTCCTCTTCTTTGCTGCTCATCTATTTTCCTTCTCCAGACAAATATGCTCTGACAGTGTATCCAAAATATGTAATACAAAGTGTGGCAGTCATATGCTTATGTTAATTTCATGATTAGGATGTAGGACTCTAGCCTGTTAATCTGGAGATAGCCATTGAGTAGCCAATGAGGCCTCCATGTAGGCATGGCTTTCTCCTGAGACTTCTGGGAAATCTCGTGAAATTTCCCTCATGGAGATGAGAAGCTATCTCCCCAGTTGTTGGGAGTCAGTCATAGAGACAACAAACTACGGACAAGACAAGATGGCAGTTTCTGAGGAGTTGCAGGAGCCAGAGGAGAAGCCACATGGCTTTGCCCTGATAGAACCAGACCTCTGAAGTTGGAGAAGCACATGGAGAGCCCTGCCAGCACTGAGTTGCTTCTACCACCACTGTATGTTGTTGATGAACCCTGAGCCCTGGAAATAAGGAGCCATGAGGGGACCCCTGCTGGTGTTGGGACTCTGCACCCACTGGCCTATGACTTCGTGAGTCGGAAGGAGACATTTTACTTATATATACATATATAGGTATTGGAAGATGGGCTAATATCAGACTTATGACTTTGACCTGGACTGGGTTGGAATGCTTTCTCCATATTCTATTCCTTTTGTATATAAACCATTCCCTTACATCCATATGTGAGTCTATGCATTTGTTTCTCCAGTTTACTTGGACTAACACACAAAATCAGGCCATCCTTGGCTCTAAGAAGCACTCTGACATTGTTTCTTCCAATACTAATCTGTTTGTCCTTTGAGCAGTGTATGGAGCTTTTGATATTCTTCTCCATATCCGTAATGCAAGTGCATTGATCCTTCTTTGGGCTTCTTTATTGAATGATCAAATTTCACATGCATATGAGGCAGGTAGGCATATCATGACTTTGGTCAGCTTCAACTTAACCTTCAAAGAAACATCATGTTTTTCCATGCTATAAAGTTGCTTTATCCAGCGGAGTTACATAAGGCAATTATTTAAGATAGACATTCGATATTGGTCTAGGTCCTATGGGTGTTAGCGACTCTCAAGTTGTCCCAGAACTAACAACTACCCAAGTACTCAGATTAAAACTCTGTCTATCCCTATACCCTCTTGATGATAGCTATGTCCTAGTAAATAACAAATTAACATTTTGAGCTTAGGTAAAGAAGTAATCAAGTTAATTTAAAAATATACACATGGTTCTTTCTTTCTAAAACCACATGAAAGATTTTTTAAAGTTATAGGAACTATTTTCTCCTTTTACTGACTTCATTATTATAGTGTTTGGGTGGGTTTTGTTTTGAAGAACAAAGAGTTACACATCTAAGCTACATCGTCTTTAGGCATGCTGAGTTGCATCTAAGAGCAGAACACTCCTAGACTCTTCCTGTACATTAATTACATGCTGTCAGATAATTGATAGGGCTCATAAAACTTCTCAGCATATATTCATGGAAAAATATAATAAAGGTAAAGCACAAGATGGGGTAGTAGGTGGGTGTGAGGCAGGGGAGCAAGAAAAAAAGAGCAAGGAACATAAAAAAAATCTTTCAGGAACAACTCTCAGGACTCTTATTCAGTTACCTAGAATGTTTTTTCTTCAGATAATGCACCATAAAGACATGAACAAGGAATTTGGCTTCAGGTGGTCCCAGGAATGTTCCCAGTAATTTATACCACTCCCCCCCACCACCCACATCATTCAATACTATCACCAAGAGAAGTTCTACAACTGATTAAATGAGAACATAGAGAGAATCAAAAAGAAAAACAAAACTATTTATTATTCAGATCCTCTAAAATGTTTTGATATTTAAGTAACATTTCATTTTAATAACCTGACCAACCTTGTTCATAATAATGAAAGAAATGAAAATCCATTAACCTTTTCTCATCACTAATATATGAATTTTATGAAAAGCGTTAATACATTTAATGCCACAGTTAGTTGATTTTCAACCAAATCTAGTTTTTCCTGGGGCAAAAAGCTTTCCTTTGCTAGATACTTTATTGGTGTGTGTGTGGAGGGGGTGGGAGGCGGGGGAGCTTCAACAAACTTCCAAACACTTTCTTCATTTACAGAATCAAGGGGAATATAAGCAATGTATTACAAAATAAACACTTTCTAGTCAGAATTTAACACATGCATTATCATTTATAAGGCATCCTGGTGGTGTAATGGGTTGTGAGTTTGACTGTTAACCCCAAGGTTATGACTTTTAACTCCAGCCACTGTGTTGGAGAAAGATGAGGTTTACATCTGAGGTTTACCCATGAGCTTTACATGGGTATCATGAAGATTTAAAACTTCGGGCTGAGCCCCAGTGGCGGAAGTGGTTGAGGGCAGGACTGCGGCCTGTGGGCTTGGTGGTTCAAATCCAGTGGTGGCTCTCTGGAGCAGTGCTGAGTAGCTCCCACACCATGAGAGGGCAGTGATGCCCCCCCAAAAAAAAAAAATCAAACAAACAAAAAAAACCTAAAAGATTTATAATTTCAGGGAAATCCAGAGAAGTAGTCCTACTCTGTTACATAGGGTCACTGATTAGAATCAATTTGGAAGTCAGATCTTTGAGTGGTGTGCCACTGGCTTTTTCCTATTTGAGTCACAATCCGGCATACAGGAGATGTGTTTGTGAAACAAAATCTATTCTACCCTTGTTTTCGTCAGTCCTAACTAAAATATTAAACTGGTCGGAAGTCCTGTTGAGGGGTTGTTCATTCAATTTGGCAGCATTATTATCTTTAGCTATGATAATTCTCTATTGCATCAGTATCAAATATCATTTAACCTGTTATTAACATTAGAATCATTACAAAACAAATGATAGTTACACTATATTATAAGCAAATTTTACAAAGTACTTTCCCACCCTTCCTAATCAGAAATAAATGGATCAAGATCTGGTTTGTTTTAGAATCTCTATAAGACATAATAATGTTGCCTTAAATTCCATTATGAGACTGTGAATCATATCTTTCCCAACAGTCTAATCATAACCTATAATTCCTAAGTTTTACATTTTGGATAACTGAATTAGGGTGCTTTTATGTTTTGGTTCGTTTTTTACCATGAACTCAAAAGCACCAATGAAAAGAATATTCTGTACCCATGAATTTCCATAAATAAGTCATCATGAGTCTGGCTGAATTCAACTGCATTATTTTGTAGTTTTTCTTAGGAAGATCGTAAACCATGTAAGTTCATTTTGGAGGGCTTCTGCTACTAATTGGGCAGTTCATTTCCATCTGGACAGTACATTGGACAGTTCATTTCCATCTGAGAAATATACCTCACTCTCTCTTTTAAGTCAATCTGAATATTCTTTCTGAACTTCTTTCCTTGATCTGGTGTCTATCACTTATGGGGTTTTTGCATAGATATTTTTAAACTCTCATTTTCTTTCTTTACTGCTATGTGACCAAAAGAGTTCTAGTCCTTTTTTTTTTAATGCATGTCCCTTAAGAGAAGCAAATTGTCTTGACGTCTCCTACACCTTGCCTGTTTAGCTCAAATTTCTTTTAGAATATTTAAGTGAATATTGAATAGTCTATCAGGCTAGCACAGTCAATGCCAGAATGTTGTTTAGTGTGTATTTTGAGAATTTGCAAGTTTATAGACCAAAATTTTACCATAAGGAGTCACTGTGCTAATTATGCATATTTGAATTATGGGCAATGTATGTCTGACTACCCTCAGAAGACATTTTAAAAATGTAAAGGATATTCTACAAAGATCAGCACCTTGGAGTGCTTTTTCCATTGTGAAAGCAACATTTTATTACTTGATTATGAATAGTGAAGATATATGTGAAAACTCTGACTTTGTAGAAATCAGAACCAGCATATCTTTTACATCTCCTTGGTCATGTAGTCAATCTGTGTTGTATAATTTGTTAAACCAGGCAAATCACCAATCTGTCATCTCTGACAATGTAGAAAAACCTGTCACTGTGTGTGTTTGGTGGCATTTTGAATTTTGTAAAGCTCATCAAAATTCATTAGCAAGTTTTATCTTTATACCGGTTAAGGATCAGCACTATTGTTCTAGGTATCTAGAAACATACTCTCAGTGTTGCACTATTTCAGCTCTAAAGCTTCAGGCAACCTCTTCAGTCTCTTCACCATGTCCAGTTCAGTAGTTAATCAGATGGGCGAACTCTTAAGAGAATTGGTAATGACAATTTTTACTAGCACTCTACTCCTTCCTCTTGGGATAACGTTTCTTTAAACATTCTAGGTAACTAAATAAGAGCCCTGAGAGTTGTTCCTGAACTTTTTTTTTAATCTCCCTTACACTTGTTTTTGCTCCCTTGCCTCACACCCACCTATCTTGTCCTTTACCTTTATTGCATTTTTCCATGAGTATATGCTGAGAAGTTTTATCCCACGTGGAAAACATACTTATATTCTGTATTTTCATGCCCCAACTTTTTGCAACTTTAGTTTTCAGCATAGAAGTATTTATTAGAGTTAAAACTCCTTTCAATGCAATGCGTAGGTCTAACTCTGAAGTGCAATATTAAGGAGTTTATTGTTGGCCAGTCTTACATGCTGCTTTGTCAACTGTATGTATAACAAACTTCCTACATTTAGCTTCATGTGGAAACTTAATTATCTTGTTAGTGACTTTTTGTTTTGTTTTTTAACTTCAGTGAAGATGAAAAAAATCATCCTTTCTTGATTAAAATTTAAAAAAAACTTCAGTGGATTCATGGGCTTAGTGCTTATTTGAATTAGATATTGTTAATTCAAATTGATGACCATATTTTTCTTAAATAGATGATAGATAGATAAGCTTTTAAAGTTAGTTTGTAAGACTGCAATTTCTTCCATCTAGTTATTATTCTTCACATAATGTACTGTCATCATATCTTCCATGTGAGAATAAGTGAATTTGTCCATTCTTTTGAAACATTAGTCCTAATTGCTTAAGAAAACATCACAGATTTTGAAGATAATCATTCTCCGAGTTACAGAAAAGATTCATTCCTAACTGTATCTTTAAGAATTTTTGAGGAGCCCTGGTGGCATAGCGGTTAGACATTACACTGCAACCCACAAGAATTTTTGGTGAGTTGTAAAATGTGCATGAAAATTGATATTTAGGGCTGAGCCCCGGTGGCGTAAGTGGTTGAGTGCGGGACTGCCGCCCGCGGGCTTGGCGGTTCAAATCCAGCAGCGGCTCTCAGGGGCAGCGCTGTGTAGTGCCCACGACCACCAGAGGCAGTGATATCCACCCCCCCACCCCCCCCCCAAAAAAAAGAAAAAGAAAACTGATATTTACCCTTATTTTTGTGAAAGAAAAGGTTGAACACATTTTCAAGTATTTAAGAGTTGCACATAAGGTGTAAACACGTGATTGTGATGAAGACTTCCTTGCCAGGAAGGGGCTGTTTCAGATGCTTTGAGCAAGACCCAAACTCACTGCCATCCCAGCAATTTTGACTCAGAGAAACCCTGTGAGGCAGAGTAGAAAAATACCCCTGAATTTCTGAGGCCGCAAGTCTTTGTGGGATCAGGAATCTTCTTGTTTCTCTCATAGAGCAGCTAGTGAGCTTTAAACACCGTGTTTGACCCACTACACCGTCAAACAAACAAACAAACAAATCCAAAACCAAAATACCTCCCCGCTGAAAAGCTGACTTGAACTCGTATCAACCCTGTAGGGCAGGAAAGAATTACTGATTAGGTTTTTGGAGATTTTAAAAATATTTGGGAGTAAATCACCTCATTTTTCTTAAAAGGAACATTAAGTAATCTTCTACAACATAGGGACCTGTCACTGCCATCTAGTCAACTTCAATGTCACTAAGGCTCCAAAGCAGAGTTTCAGGGCTCCTGAGTTGTTTCAAAGTAAGGCAATATTCATAGATAATTAAAGTAAGACTTCAAAAATGTCAGTACCTGTTCAAAGATGATAGTACCTATCTCAAATATGATTGCTAAGGAGTGAATTTTGTGCCCCCAAATATGCAGCTACTTTGCTAGTCCATGATTCTCAATGACTGTTAGGTCATGATGAATTTTTGAAGTATGTAATGATCACCCATGATGTAATATATCTGCCAGTTGTGAAAGGAGTAAGGGTAGGATACAGCACCTTTAATCTTTACACAGTCTTAGTCCAAAATAAGGGGGATTTCTCTGGGGTCTAGCCTAAAGCTACGTGTGTCTTACAAGAGATAAAAAGAGAGAGAAGATAATGGAGAGGAACCTGTGATCACCAAGAAAGGAAGGTCTGGGGTTGAAGTGCACCTTCACAATGAACCCTGGGGCCGGAAATCTCCTGGATTCAGGGGAAGATTGATGGCTGAAAACATGAAAACTGACAAGGAATGTCAAGCCAGCAGATGCTAGAAGGAGGCAGGAATCCTCCTAAACTAAGCCAATTGAGAAAATCTCCTTCTATAGCTGTTGCCATGAATTCAGACACTGTACCCTGAGAAAGTAAACTTCCATTTATTAATAAAATCACTTAAAGTATGTGTTCACTAGCACTAACTATCATTATTTTGTGACAGTGTGCCATACTAATGTGACTTGTGTGTTGCTAGGATACTGACAGCTTTGTCATTTGATATTTCAGTCACTGTCAGAGTCAGTTAAAGTGAACAGGCTTCAGCAGAGCTTCCAGACTAAGAAGAAGAAATTGGCTCTCTACTCTGGAGGAATTAGCTGTTGAAAACTGTATGCATGGCATCCAAATTTTGTCAGATACCGATTGACTAATGAACAGAAACAAGACAGTTTTGAAATGGTATCAGAAGCAAGCTACTCTGGTGAGAAGGCACTCAAAATACGACTGAAGAATAGCTGTGCTCTAAAAGTAAAGACAAATAGATTGTGTGAATAGAGCTAAGCCTATGAGAATGAAATGGTTAGGAACTTCATTTGCTGATGAAGGATGGCTCAAGATGAGAAGAAACACGCAAAAGTTTACTAAGAAGCAGAACTTGAAATGTTCATACAAAGTAGAAATATAAGAAAATGAAAGTCTTCAAAAATGAAACGGAATGCATAATTATAAATATCCAGGTGAAAAAGAGATGAAATGAAAGTTATTGGCCATTTTGAATCACAAAATCTTTGATCTACTATCATGAGAATGACAAAATAAAAAGAATGGCAAAAAGTTTAAAAATATAAATAAAAGGAATGGCATGATATTCATTGTCAAAATGGACTCTTCAAGATCTATTTGATCTTGAATCACACAATATTGCCTGTAGGAAGATTAGATTTATATTTATTCTAGGACATCCAATCAAGAGAACTATTATTCAAATGTATATACTAACCACTAAAGCTAGTGATAAGAAAATTTAAGAAATTTACCAGCATCCATCTCATGAGAAATGATTAATTTCTCATGATTGCATTTAATCAAGATGCATTGATAATTACTTGTAATTGGAATGTATAAGATGGAAACACAGAAGAAGAGAAAGTAGTTGGAAAATATCCTGGTAATTGAAATGAAGTTGAAGATTGCATATTCAACAACTCGTTCATAGTAAATACCTTTTTATCAACTACACATAAAGTAATATACATGCGGACCTTTCCAGATGGAAATAAAGAGGAGTCAGATTTGACTTCATATTTCAGAAGCGATGCTGGAGAAACTCAATATCAGCAGTGAAAACCAGACCAGTGATTGTACATGAAACCACCAATCACTCATATGTGAGTTCTGGTTGAAGCTGAAGAAAAATGAGTCCATGAGAGACCACCTGAATTTTACAAGCATTTCAAGAAAGCGTTTGTTTCATTGATCTCTAAGAACAGAATAGCTGTGGACCAACATAAAGATTGCCATTCAGCTTTTCCATGCAGATAAACATAAGTCTGTCTGGTCCCACATAGATTTACATCTCAAAAACCCCACAGAGAAGATCTACAGTATTTTATAGGGCCACTATGCATCAGAATCAACACCATGACAGCATTTTAAAATTTTGTTTTGCTTTACTTATGCAGGTGACATTTTGTCAATAAGATAGAACAAAGTAGAATTGTGTCTTTGAATTGCAATGTTTATGAAGACTATTGAATATGTAAGAGACAACCAAAAGAATAAATAAATATAAGAAAAGCGGATGTAAATCAGATGGGAGAACGTTAAGAATGTGCCCCTTATACTTTAGCCATATTATCAGGAAGGCTCAGTCCCTGGAAGAGGACATCATGCTTCTGTAAAAGAGAGGAAAACTGACTTCGAGAAACATAGATACAGGAGTTGCACCAACATGTTCAATGAGGGCAAAGTTTAGAGGGTGGTACAGGACCTGGCCACTCTTCCATCAGGTCTATATTGGGCATCTGTGAGCAATCACCTAACCATAATAACTGTAACAATAAACTTATTGTTACTGTCTTTTTCTAGATACTGCTTTTATTTATTTTATAGTGATTGAATTAGTTGAATTTTCCAGTGTAACTCAGAACTGAAAATATTATTGAAACAAATTATATGAACTATGTTATTTCAGACTATTCCTTAAACTTTGTTTCATTTTTGGCGCCAAAGTAAAGCACACCTAGTAGACTAATAATTCAAATCATTCAATCTAGTTTAAATATTCATTTATAAGTAGAAATATGGTATCCTCAGTTTTTGACAAGAACATAATTTCACAAGTTTTCCAATGTATTATCAAACTGTATCCTCATATAATTCTGGAAAGGTATCATTCTATAATTAAAAATATTAATGCTTGCTAATATTCACACTTTAATCACATTACTACTTTGGACAACTGTACTCTATAGGTTGCATTTGTTGGTTTAAAGTTCATTCCATAACATTTTCATGAGAAATAAACAATCAGTTAGTGAACCATTGCTCACTGAAATTTGATTTTTTTCTAAGCGGTAACCCAATTTAATTATTCAAATCTATCAATTTCATCAAAATACCTCCTTAGAATGTAGTACAAATGTAGTGGCATGCCATTCCCAGAGCTCCTGAACTAATGAGACACAGATTGGTGCAGTCACAAGAGACCTGTGAAGAGGCGAAAGATCATTGTGATTATTGTTTGACAAGGCAGAAAGCTGAAGGGCTGGTTCATTTTTATTGACTACCCTCTAAATTTTAGACCTGCTTAGTGATCTCAATTGTGTTTTCCTTTCTCACTACATTCTCTTGTGTGTGTGCTTAGAAAGCATGTAAATGAGACCTAAGTGTGACTCTCATCAATTATATCTGCATGACCCTGCTTCCCTCTTTTGCATTCTCATTCCATTCCTCTCTACATTTGCCTAAGAAGGATTTTGCACTGATGCCCTTACTTATGATATAAGCTGCAACTTATTATAGTGCAGATTTTAAGAAGTTAAAATAAACTTTTTTTTTTTTTTTTTTTTTTTTAGGCATCACTGCCCTCAGGTGGTGGGAGTAGGAGGCCCAGCCTTTGCTCCTGGGAGCCGGAATTGAACCTCCATCCCAGTGGGTCGCAGTCCCACGCACAACCACTACGCCACCGGGGCCCAGCCCAAAATAAACTTTTAAAGTATAAATTTTTTCCTTTTATTCCAACTGTACATAATTCAAATTAAAATTTATTTTTAAAATCTATTAAAAATCCAACAGTCGCTGACTGAGGGAATTATATTTTCAGGGTGCACGATAGCACTAATGAAACACATAACTATCTTCCAGTTCTTTAATATTTCCTCCTCCCACTACATTGGCCCTACTTGTACCACACCACTTTTCTTGCCCTGCATATGTTCATGTGTACAACCAAGACCTTTGGTTGCATGAAATTCCAGGTAGAGTAACCCATAAGAAACATTAAGGGGACTCTTCACTTCCTAAGGATGGGGAGTGGAGAAAGGCGAACATATAGCTATGATGACTATAATACCCCACTTGAAAGGAACAAACACCAGAATTAAAGAAAAATAGATACAAGAAATGGTATAAGTTAAGGCAAAATGTATAATAATAATAATATCATTAATGTATAGTATAATGTGAGTTCAGGGGGTACTTAGGTGAGAAAATGAGGGAATATAGAGTATCTGATATCAAAGACTTCAAAAAGAATAAGAAAATATATTCAAAATATTGAGGAAAGTAATTATAAAATTATGCTTAATATAATGGAACTATGGATTGTAATGACATATAAGAACATTTATATGTATATATAAATATACATATATATTCTTGAAAATTTAAAAAATAAAAGATAGAATAAATATATAGAACTGGTCAGATTCACAGTATGTTCCAATGTTTATTCTTTGAAAATAAATGATATTAAAACTGTTGTTCTGTTTTTTCTTACTCACTGTCATCGAGTTGGTTCTTACTCAGCAACCCAGGTGGACAGAGTAGAACTGCCCCCATGGGGTTCTGATGTGCTAAATCCTTATGGGAGCAGAAAGCCTGATCTTGTTCTCTCAGAGCTCCTGGTGGCTTCGAACCACTGACCTTGTAGTTAGCAGCTCAGCCTTTAATTCATTATTCCACAAAAGCTCTTGGTCTGTGCTATTAGTTGCAACCAATTTGTTTCTGAGCAAGAAACAAATGAGGCAGGCCTATGTGCAACAGAATGTGTTTCTCATGCATTATCATCATAATCTCTCTTCAGTTTCTGACCTTTGTGATGAAATGGTCCATGTCTTTGATACTCTTCTTTCTCTAAGCATGAAGTTCTTCTCCAGAGATTGGTCTAGCTGATCAGATGTCAAAAGTAAGTGAGAGGAAGTTTTACCACCTTTGTTTCAGCAAACAAGCTATGCCATCTGCATATCAATGATTGTTAATGAAGCTTTCCTACATCTTGAAAACATATAGTTCATGTACTCTAGTCTGTCATTCAGGGCTCAGCAAAGTAACAAATGAAAGGTAGGATAATGGACTATCTTATAAATAACAAAATTGTGATAATCTTGAGAAGACTGGAACTCCAAGAACACGATACTGTATCCATGCAGACATCATGCATGGATCAAGAGGCAGCTGTGTTCACTGAGTAACATGATTTAGAATCAGGAAAGGTGTGTGTCATGGTTGCATCCTCTCACCATATATATTCCATCTATATGTTGAGTGGGTAAACTGAGAATCTGGATTATCTAAGAAGAATGTGGATTTAGGAAAGCTTATTAGCAACCTGCAAGAAAACCTAAGCTTTTTTAAATCTAAAAGTGAGAAAGATCTGAAACACTTGCTGATGAAGATCAAGAGTGACAATATTCATATGCATTGCAACTGAACATAAAGAAAATTAAATTCCTCACAACTGGACCAGTGCGTAATATGATCGATGCAGAAAAGACTGAAGTTGTCAAGGCGTTTGTCTGACTTGAATCCACAATCGATGATCATAGAAGCAGCAGTCAAAAGATCAAAAGACATTGCAGAGCAAATCTGCTTCACGAGACCGCTTTCAAGGGAAAAGCAAGGATGCTATTTTGAGAACTAACATGCACCTGACCCAAGGCATTGTGTTTTCGGTTATCTCATAATCATCTCAAAGTTGAACACGGAATAAGAAAGGCTGAAGAAGGATATAATTTGAATTATGATACTGTTAAGGAATCATGAAAATACCATGGATTGCCAAAAGAACCAATAAATCTATGTTGGAAGAAACACAATCAAAATAGTCCATCATTTGACTTGTCTCTGAGTCTGTGCCTTCCTTGTCGCTTGTCTCGGCTTGCTCATCAGATGTGGAAATGAACCTTGCCCACAACAAGGTGAGGTATTTCCCCAGAGTTTCATGAGTCTCTGCGGAATGTTGCTGTGAATCGCAGAACCCAGGGGGGTGAGTGCATATCCTTCAAGGAGAAAGCTGTGTATGTGTGTGTGTGTGTGTGTGTGTGTGTGTGTGTCTAATTAGCATGGACAAGTTGTCCATCTGGGACATCATTAATCTCCAGCACCTTGAAACTAGTTTGGTATTAATTATTCTAAAATGATTATTCCCACAATTAACATCAGACACGGGTTTCTTTGAAATGGCTCCAAACTCATAAGAAAGTGGGGTTTATATTTGTTTTTAAAAAACAGACTTACTCATAAGTAACTATTTAAGAAAGTGTTGCTGTGGTAAATGTATATTTAAATGAATATTTAAATGTATATTTAAATGAATATTTAAATGTATATTTAAATGAATATTAAAGTTGAAAAAAGAGAAAGAAACAGCGCTGGCAAAATATGACTTTAATTAGATTAATGAAGCTGAAGACCTCCTGGCAGACTTTTGCAAGATGAATAACTACTTCATTATAAATACATTTTTCATCAAAGTAAATGGCATCTTTACACATATATACTTCCAATTGGAATACACTAGGATCAAATTAACTAACTTGTGAAAAGAGACTAAAGAAAAGTTCAATATCATTCTCCAAAGTGCTGACCATGGAACATATCAACAAATTTTTATTTTTAAGTTCAGACTTAGGTGGAGAAAATTAAAAGAAATCACTGTGACAGTCATGTGCTTATGTTAATTTCATGATTGAGATGTAGGGGTGGAGTCTAGCCTGCTAATCTGGAGATAGTCTTTGAGTAGCCAATGAGGCCTCTGTGTGGGCATGTCTTTCTCCTGATACATCTGGGAAATCTTGTGATATCTCCCTCGTGGAGATGAGACGCTAACTCCCTACTTGTTGGGAGTTAGTTCTGAGAGACGATGAATCACAGACAAGACAAGATGGCAGTGTCTGAGAAGTCCTGCTGGAGCCAGACCTCTGAAACTGGGGCGGCCACATGGAGACCTCTGCCAGCGATGAGTTGCTTCTGCTATTGATGGATCCTGAGCCCTGGAAGCGAGGAGCCATGTGAAGATGCCTGCCAGCACCGAGATACTGCACCCACTGACCTGTGACTTCGTGAGTGAGAAGGAGACTTTATAGATTGATTTCTATGACTTTGAACTGGACTGGGCTCAATGTCCTGTTCCTCTTGTTTATAAACCTTTTCTTTTTATCTATATGTGTGTCTATGAAATTTGTTCCTCTAGTCTACCGGACTAACACAATCACCAAATCCAAAGTAAGATCTTAGTACATCACTCATAAATTTAAAGACTATTTCAAGATAATATTGACCTATTAAACAGTAATTACTCAAGATCAGACTGAACTTATAGACTTGAGTTAGGCTCATATTTAATTTTAGCCTTAATCTAGGAACAATTCGCTCTTACAACATGACCATATACTAGGTACTTGACCTCATGAAAAGGTCACTGAAGATATGGTTGCTATAGTTAAGTAGAGTAAGTATAGTAAAAAAGTCAGATGTTAAAAAAAAAAAAGTCAAATGTTGCCTGAGTATCAGAAATAACATCATCTTAGATCTTCAAGGCTTATCTTGAAACAATCATCGAAGTTAGGTGTTAATTAAGTTCATCAAGAAGAAACACACAAGCCTGTGTGATCCGAGTATTAAAGAAATAAAATTCAGATACAGAGTAGGAAACAGTATCAGAACTGAAATTCTGCATGCACAGTTTTCAGATGGGTACGAATGATGGTGAAAGCCTAAGATTCATTTAATCCCCTGCAACCATAGTCCTGCGATGTGAACTACCTGACTATAAAACCAGGCAGTATTACAATGTCAATTATGGCAGTTGAAATTAAGTTAAATATTTGTTCTACCTTTGACTCATATTACATTTGTTTCACTTTTAATATTTATGCTTTATTTAATGAGATTGTTTAACATTTTATTTTGTCAATGTTACTTTTCTAGATTCTGTTTTTATAATTTTTCTGTATATGAAATGCAGGATAGATAAATCTATAGAGAAAGTAAATGGCTTAAAAATTACCTGAGGACTTTGCATGGGAAGTTGGAGGGGAAAAGGAAACTAACAATGATGAGTACATGAAAGAAAATGTTCAAAAATTGACTGTAATGATTATTTCACAACTCTTCTTAATGTGATTCAACTATTGAATTGTGTGATTTGCAAATTATATGACAAAATAAAAATACTATGTCTATATAAAACAAAGGGTAACTAACAGATATTTAAGATAGAAAATATAAAAGTGAATGTCAGATCCCCCTACACAAGGTCTCAAGGAGGAGACGAGCCAGTCAGAGTACAGTGTAGGTGTGATGAATTATGCAATTTTCTCCTAGTTCTTAAATGTTTCCTCCCTCCCATATCATGATCCCAATTCTACATTAAAAATATGGTTACATCAGAGGATGTACACTGATATGGACAGAAACTGAAAACATTGGGAATCCAGGGCAGATGAGCCCTTCAAGACCAGTGGTGAGAGTGGAAATACCAAGAGGTTGGCGGGAAGGTAGAGTAAAAAGTGGGAAGCCAATTATAAGCATCTATATATAACCTCTTCCCTGTGGTATGGACAACTGGGAAGTGGGTGAAGGGAGACATCAGACAGTGTACAATAGGAGAAAATAATAATAATTTATAAATTATCAAGGGTTCATGAGAAACAGAGAAGTGGAGAGGGAGGGAAAATTTGAGGAGCTAATACCAAGTGCTGAAGTAGAAAGAAAATGTTTGAGGATGATGATGGCAACAAATGTAAAACTGTGTTTTGCATACAATAGATGGATGTATAGATTGTGGTGAGAGTTGTGTGACAAATAAATGATTTTCTAAAAAGTGAATGTCAGAAAAGACTCTGAAACTTTTCTTGAACACAAGAGAGCTAAAGAAAAAAGAAAAATAAAAATACGAATAGAAATTTTCAAGTGGCACCTCAAAAATATTGTGAAGCCTTGCATTAACATGTGCAAAGACCTAGTCTTAAGAAACTACAATGGCTCACAATGCTTAGCATATCAGAGTTTAAAAGAATTGAAGAAAAATCCATATCATAGGTTCCAATATTTGAAGATTATATGGACAAAGCATGGAGCAATAAAAGAAACATCAAAGGAAGCTGGAAGAAGCACAGCCATTTTGCCAAATCGAATTGACCAACTTTCATTCATTTCTAAAGGTAGCATACCTACAAGAACCAATGATATTGAAGGAGAAAGCCCAAGTTTCATAGAAGACATTAGCGAAAAGCAAGGATCCAAGAGTTGACAGAACAACTATTAAAATGATAGTACAAATTAATGCAACTAGAAGCATCCACTAGTTAATGAAGAGAAATTTGAAAAACAACTACCTGGTCAACCAACTGAATGAGAAACACATTTGTGGTCATTCAAAGGCAGGTGTCCTAACAGAATACAAAATTTTTTTTAAAAAGTATTGTCACATGTAAGTAAAATATTATTTTTTAAAGTTTCAGGAGCAAACCAATAGGGACATATTGGGAGCTGCCAGATAACTAAGTTAGATGTGAAAGAGAAAGTTAAAAGAGCAACATAATTGCCAACATCTCTGCATAAAGAAGAGAATACAAAAAATATGTTTACTTATCTTTTATTGACTATGCAAATGAGGATAATGGGTTGTTGTTTTATTCCCTCATGTAATTTGTACACATTATAATAAGAAACCAGTTCCTGGAAAAAGACATTATGCGTGGTAAAGTAGTGAAAGACATTCAGTGAGAAAAATTATCACAGTGGCTGCATCAATGGGCTCAAACATAAAAAAATTCTCAAAATGGCAAAAGAATAGGCATTGTTCTGTTCTGTTGTACATATCATTGCTGAGTTAATTGTGTCTAGCAGTGACAAAAATATTAAAATTCTGCTCAATGTTTGTCTTAAGTAATTACTAAATTATTGTTGTAGTAATATGATAGGGCCTATAGATACACACACACTGGAGCATAATAATGATGTCATTTATGCACAGTGCAAACAGATCTAGTGGCAGAATTTGATGGGATCATAAATTACGGGTTGTTGTTGTTGCTGTTGTTGTTTTTTGCTACTAGGACATACCCTAGTGGAGACAAAAATGATGCGGGCCCATGTCTAAGCTTATCCTACTATCCAAGTGAGAAAGAGAATCCAAAGTCAAGCCAATCCTATGCCAATTCCCACAATGCAGAGGCCACAGCTCCCTCAGTCTTCTGACTCCCTTACCCTATTGTGATACCAACTGCTTCTCCAGTGACACTATGCGTCTGTTATGGGTTAAATAATCTATTCCAGTGGCCACATAGAACTCACAGAAAGTACACTTTACTATTGCAATTTATTAAGGAAGTCAAACCACATATCGCAACCAGAAAATCTTAAGGACGGATTCCTTTTGTTCGCAGTAGCCCCTCTCCTCAGCCACACTGACAGGTCCATTTCTCTCTGTTCTTCAGTCTCTCAGTCACACAGACCTTTGGTTTCTGCCCTTATGAGTAAGTGGTACAGAGCACCATTGTTATTAGATGCCATCAGTTGATTCCAACTCATAGCAAGCTTGCATGTGGGGGTGTTCCTGGCAAGACCTATGGATCGGGGGCAAAGGCGTAGACAGTGCAGGATGCTGGTGCATCTCCTGGAGTGGTCTTATAGCCACTGGTAATCTGCTCCCTTGCGAAGCTGGAAACTGTGCTTCTGAATCTCCTGGAATACTCTGGTCTTGAGTAAGGTCAAAGCAGATGAGTAACCCATGTTTCCATGACTTCTGGAAAAACCTTTAGTCTTGAGCCAAATAAGTCCCCAGGCTAGCTCACCTAACAATATTCTGCTTTGACCTCTGAAACACAGCCTATCAGAATGCTTCTTGTTTCCCAATAGTATAGTTAAGATTCTGTACTGCAATTGGACAGTAAAATCCTGTAATGTAATTGAATGGTTGGTCCTGTAATGTAAATGGACAAATTAGTCCTGGAAGACAATTGGACAGTCTGGCTCAGTCAGTTACACCCCATTTATATAACTCAGATAGAAATACTTCATTTACATAGTCCACAATATGGGCCTATTGTCTTTCTTGCTGCAAACCTATAAACTTACGAGGATGTCAAGGACGAAGGTGAAATAAGTTATTTGATTTGGCTAATAAAACATATTGAAGCCTTGCAAAAGCTATAATAAAGTTTGATCTGTGCCATCAAGCCCACTCTCCAGAACTAACTGTGTGCATGAGTTGAGACTCTGTCTCCCTCATTTCCCTCTGTGCTGGACCTGTTCCCACATTTGCGTACAACAGAATTAAACAGTGCCCATTCCTGTGGCATCCTCATAATCATTTGAGTCTATTATTGTGGTTACTGTGTCAATTCATCTTCTGAAGATCTTCCTCTTATTCACTGACTTTCTACTTAGCAAGGATGATGCCCTTTTCCAGAATTGGTCTCTTGTGATACCAGATGAAGTCTCACAAACTTTACTTTTAAAGTGACCATACTTCTTCTAAGATAAATTTGTTTTTTCTAGTAGTTCATTTTATTTTGCTGTTCATCAGCAGCACCATAATTGGAATGTACCACTTAGTCAGTCTTCTTTGATCATTGTCTAACATCCATATACATATCAGGCCAGGTCCACCATTATCTTCAAAGTAACATCCTTACATGTCAACACATCAATCAGGAGGTGTGCAGCAGATTTACCCAATATAATGTGTTCCTTGAGCTCTTGACCACTGTATCCATCAGCTTGACTATGGATATAAGCAAGATGAAATCCGTTACAAGCTTAATCTCTTCTCCCTTTTTCATACTGTTATCTGAATGAAGAGATGTGAAGATCTTGGTTTCCTGTACCTGGAGTTGTAATCCTCCTTAAAGCTGAGTTACTTAATTCTTCATGAGCAAGTCCTTCAAGTCCTCCATGCCTTCCTCTGATCCAACAGCCATGCTCATCTTCCTATCATTCAACAGTTACATTATTTACACAATATACTTAATGAATAATTATAGTGAACAGATACAGCCAAATACACATCTTTCCTGATTAAAAATCCCACAGTATTTCATTGCTCTGCTCAAACACTGTCTCTGGGTCCATGTACAGGTGAGCAAAATGAAATGATTTTGAATTTCCATTCTTCTTAATGTTATTCCTAGCTGTTATAATCTCCATAGTTTAATGCTTTTGCCATCATATACAAAGCTCAGAAATAGACTGGTGTGCTTCTTTATTGTGGGTTTTGCTGCCTCTGAGCTAGCTGATTGTTTGTTTACCTTCAAGCCTTTAAGTCTCCAGATGCCTTATCATTTTGTAGTTAGGGGTAGATGTCAGGTAGTATAAGATATGACAAAATAATAACAATTATAAGATAGCAAGAGTTGGTGGCTGGAGGGGAGTGCCATGTGTGAGGGAAAGGATGAAAAACTGATGTCAGGCTGAGCCCCGGTGGCATAGTAGTTGAGTGCAAGACTACAACCCACTGACTTGGTGGTTCAAATCTAACAGCAGCTCTCCAGGAGCAAGGCTGGGCCTCCCACACCCACCAGAGGGCAGTGAGGCCCCACCCATCCCCCCAGAAAAGCTGATGTCAAGGCCTCATGTGGAAAAGCAAATGTTTTGAGAATGATGAGGGCAGCAGGCATGTGAAGGTGCTTGGAATAATAAATGTGTGTGTGGCCTGTGATAAGCTATGTATGAGCCCCCAGTAAAATGATTTAATAATAAAAAAGTTTAAAATAAATTTTCTTGAATGTCATTGTATTATAATTCAACTATCAATTTGTACTAATCAAATGATCTGAATAAATATCTTCTCCCATTGATAAATGCATTCCAAACAGCATTAAAACTGTATAAATTTAAACAAAGTTTTGGCTTATTTTTTTTAATTGAGATTCATTTTTAATGGGGAAAAGTAGATAAAATGGAAGATAAGGTGGCAACAATAGCATTCTAATATAATTATATATCCAATTATATATCCAATCACATACATTGAAACTATTCTGACACATAATAACTCTATGTAGGGTTTCTTAGGCAGTATATACTTACTAGGGAAAATAATCTCATGCTCTTTCCTAGAATTGAGTTTAGAATCAAAAAAGTTCATGGTAAGTGTATGAAACATCATGACAATATTCTGGACTTCCTACTAAGCATTCACAATGTAAATGAAAAACCTCTTCTTCCACTATTTTTTAAATTTATGCTAAATTTTTACCCCCAAACAAACAAATCCTCTACTTATACCCTTGGTGTATTTAAGCCATTACAAAATACACAACTAGTTCTCCAATAAATATCTTCACCTTAGGTCAGAATAGAAAAATACATTTAGTCACATTTTAAAATCTAATATTCTTATTATAAGAGCTCAAAACAAATCGCTCCCTGGCCTTCATAAACACATTCATATTTTATTCATCAAATTGTCTGAGAATGTTTTGTTAGCAAAAGTAAAGAGCTAAAAACTATGTGAAAAATAAAGTGGGAAGCAATAAATATATCGGGGGTGAAAACTTACAGAACTTGCAAGGATTTTGTTTTTGAGGTTGTTGTTGTTGTTAGTTTGTATGTGCTATGAATGTAAACATGTTTGATTTTAATTGGAGCAGAATTGCTTTAATGATCACAAATTGCTTTAATGGCCACATTAATGTATGATAAACTCTAAGAATAACTTTCTAAATATAAATATGTATTTTTAATTTTATACCCTAGAGTTTTTTCAGAGCACTATGATGTATTTTGTTATTACCAATATCTCTGTTATTTTTACTAGGAATGACTTCATTTCATCATTATTATTTTGTGTGATTATTTATTTGCTTTATCAAAATATTACAATGTCTAGGCATGCTGTGTTATTTAGAAAGACTACCACTTAAGAGCAAATACCAAAGTGCATCTTAGTACTAGACTGAACCTTATTCTTTGAAGTCCTAGTTTCTTTAATCCTCTAAAATAGGTTATAGTTCATGAATAATGAAGTGTAAATCCCATTTGGTTCATTGGTTTAGATGTAAGAGATGAAAAGGTACAAAACGCGAGACTAACAACAGGAAGTTCTATTGTATCATTTCATCTTTTAGCCTGTCAAAAACATGGAAGCTCTTACTGAACACAATGTCTAATTATAGTGCTGGTTGCCAAGAAGAGTTAGTGTGACTGCTTAAAAGATAATTATAGCTACTTTACAATTCAAATCCACATTCAGATACCTTGTGAAATCAAAATGAATGCTAATCTGACCTTATGTTTTAGAAAGACGCTATACTTTTTAACACTTTAGAAAAATTTTATTACTGAGAGTGACAACACTTTTATCTCTTCAAAATGGTTATACATAAAACACGCATTTCATGTGAAAACACTTTAAAAAATAACAACTGTAAATTTGTCTCTCTGAAATACTCAGCATCACTATGCTTCAGCTATGTTACATTCCATTCCCCAAATAGATGTAATGCATCAGTGAGAGTGAAGACAGAACAAAAGTGGTACCAGCCATTAGGGGATTCTGTGAAGGTGGTTTTGGGTTGGCAAAAGCTATAAAGCAGTGGTTCTCAGCCTTCCTAATGCCATGACCCTTTAGTACAGTGACTCTTGTTGTGGTGACTCTCACCCATAAGATTATTTCCATTACTACTGCTGAACTGTAATTTTGCTACTGTTTTGAATCATAATGTAAATATATGCTATGCAGGATGTATTTTCATTGTCACATATTGAACATAATTAAAGCATAGTGATTAATCACAAAACAATAAGTAAAGTATATGTTGTGGAATATTTATGTTTTCTGATAGTTTTAGGTGACCCCTGTGAAGGGGTCGTGTAACCCCCAAAAGAGTCATGCCCGCAGGTTGAGAACCGCTGCTGTAAGAAATATTACAACTCTCTGGGCCGGCAAGATTTAAAAACACTTACTTCTTATAAGTATGAGAGAACAAGAAGAGGAAGCAGTTGCCAGAAGCACTGCATGAGAATTTCACTCCATGTAAAAGGTTACCTAACAGTAAATAGGAAATATCGAATATAGGCAAATGCATAGAGATTAAATTTTCATCTTGGTTTCAGGGTAGGAGGGTCCATCATTTAGACAGCCTCAAGGTCAGTTTTTTTTCTTATGCTTTTTAATAAGGGTGAATAATTTAGCAATGGGTATTATTGAAGTTTGCAAAAAACCGTAATGGGATATATTTGATAGAATTGTATTTGTAGAAAATGTTGGGAGTGGCAAACGTTTTATTAGCTATAGTTTTGCAACAATTTAAAAAGAGAGAATGAGAACATCACTTGGTTCCCTGTGACCTGGTAGAGAGAGAAAGCTAGGCGAATGTGTTTGTTGACAATATTCACTACTGAAGGTCAATCTCCAGCTGATGTTCCCCTTAGGCTAAATCCACTCAGAAGCCAGAGGCAAGGATTCAAATGTACACTGGACATAGATGTCAGCCTTCAGGAACACAGAGCAATTTTAATAAATATAAAGAATGGAAATAAATAGAGGTGATAAAAGAAGCAGGATAATATATAATTAATTTGAAAATAAATTTCAAGTAAAATAGCAGAGAAAATATAAATAACAACTCCTGTGGTACCAGAATAACCCAAATGTTAAGGAATTACTTCCAAACTGACCTAGAAAATTGCAGGATTTTTTTTCTATTCAATTTTAAAATAAATTTATAAGTATTTTAACATCTAATATCCCAAACAACTGAACTCTTGGTATTGGTATACACAGTGGCTCAACCAACACTGTGATAATCCCATAGGCACATAGCTAAAAAATGAGTTAAAAAGAGTGGGAACATATATACAAAAAACAAAGGTAGGATATATGGGAGCTATCCATTGAGCTACTAATCAAAAGTCCGCCATTCAGAAACACCAGTTGCTCCTCAGGAGAGAGATAAAGCTTTCTATACCCATTAAAAATTAAAATAATAATTTTTTAAGATCTCACTGCCAGTAGGATTCCTGGCAACCCTGTGGGGCAGGGAAGATCTGTCCCTGCAATGATCTCCGTAGAAGTGACAGTGTGAATCAGATAATGTTTGAACCAGTGAAATTTATGAATTTATTCAATCCAGGAACAAAACCAGTTCTATTCAAATTGACCATAACCCGTTGCAATGTCATGTGTATGAAAATAGGAATGAAACTCCAAAGGGCTGATTTTTCATAAGTAGATCCCTAGGTTCGTTTTATGGCATAGGTTCGTGTGGATTTTAGCCTCCAGTGTGTTTTTCTGTGCTGAAAGACTACTTGTTTCAATATGGAAAAATATAGACTATCTATAATTATTTTATTTTCCAACACTTGTCTGACAGTGTGTCTTACTGTGGTGACTTACACCATTATCTGTGTTAGCATAATATCATACAATTCTGTGATAAGAAAATATCTAAAATCATATATGGAAATGCAGAAAATACAACTATTATCCAAGTTTATACACCAATAATTAAAGCTAGCAAAGGAGAACCTGAAGAATCCTGAGAACTTCTTCAGTTTTACACTGAAAAAGAAAACAACGCAATCAAGATGAATTTATAATTATTGGCCGTGAGAGCACAAAAGTTGGAAATTAAGAGAATGATATTATAATTGGATTTTATGGTCTTGATGACAAATGAACTTGGAAAGCAGATGATAGTTTTACACAAGACAAAGGACTTCAAAGAACCTATTTTCAACAACATAAGCAACAGGAGTCATAGTAGGTAGTGGCTATGTATTAGGTGGTAATCCACAGTCTGAAACCGTCAGCCACTCTATGGAAGAAGGATGGGGTTTTCTACTCCCATAAAGGTTCAGTCTCGGCTGAGCCCTGGTGGTGTAAGTGGTTGAGTGTGGGACTGTAGCCCTGGTCTTGGTGGTTCAAATCCAGCAGCTGCTCTCAGGAGCAGCGCTGGGTAGCTCCCACGACCACCAGAGGCAGTGATGCCCGCCACTTCCTCCCCGCCCCTGTAAAAAAAAAAAAAAGTTTCAGTCTCAAAAACTCTACCCTGTCTTTGAGGGTCACAGTGAGAGGTACTTGACTCTATGGCAGTGTCATTTGATTTTGGAAACAGATACCAAGCGCATGAGCATCTCCAGGTTAATACACAGAAATAAAATGGGCTGTATTTTCCAGGAAGAATGATGACAAGTGATGCCAGCAGTTCAAATGTGTCAGGTGACGGTTATAGAACAGACTCGCAATTGCTCCTATTTAAGTTCAAATAAATGTTGAAAAAGACGAAATCCACAGAGCCAAATTATGACCTTGATTATATAACACCTGGATTTTGAAACATCTCAAGGATATATTTGATGCACTAGAAACTAATAACAGAAGAACTGGCCAGCTATATGATGACATCAAAAACACCATAAATGAAGAAAAAAATATCATTAAATAGACCCCAAAAAAAGAAAAAATGGTCAAAGCAGAAGTTAAAAAGAGACTCAGAAACTGACTCCCAGTCATCGTACAGCGAATAAAGAGAAATGATGATGTAAAAGAGCTGAGCATAAATTTCAAAAGGCTGTTGAGGAAGACAAGGTATTATACTAAAATATAATATTTTGGATTTATAAAACCAAATTGAATAATATACTCCATATACTTTAAGCAGAAAGAACTGAAGAAAAAAGTTCAAGCCTCTAGGTGTGATTTTAAAAAATTCCGTGAACAAAAGAGTTAATGGTACAAAGAGTATCAAAGAAACATGGAAAGAATAAAAAGTCTATCAAAAAGAAATAGTTGACATTTCAATAATTTCAAATAATTTCATATAATCAAGAAGTAATGGAACTGAATATGGCCATCATGTGCTTATGTTAGTTTTAATGATTGAAATGTAGGGGTGGAGTCTAGCCTGTTAATCTGGACACAGCCATTGAGAAGACAATGAGGCTTCTATGTGGACAGGGCTTTCTCCTGAGACTTCTGGGAAATCTCACAATAGTTTCCTTGTGAAGATGAGAAGCTTTCTTCCCCAGGTGTTGGGAGTTAGTCTCAGAGGCGATGAGTCATGGAAAAGACAAGATGGCAGTGTCCGAGAAGCTGAAGGAGACCACATGGCTTTGCCCTGATGGAGCCAGACCTCTGAAGCTGGAGCAGCATGCTGTTGATGGACACTGAGCTCTGGAAGCTAGGAGCCATGGGGAGACTCCTGCCAGTGCCTGAATTCTGCACCCACTGACCTGTGACTTCGTGAGTTGGAAGGAGACTTTGTTGACTGATTTCGGGCATATGGGTTAATATCGGACTTATGACTTTATACTGTACTGAATTGGGATCTTTCTAAGTGTCACATTGTTTTGTATATAAACCCTTTCCTTATAACCATATGCGTATCTATGAAATTTGTTCCTCTAGTCTACCCGGACTAGCACACTGAAGAAGGAAGTCCAAGTATCTCTGAAAGCATGATCAAAGAAACAAGATTCCAGGAAACCACAGTATAAGAATTGAAATATTTTCAACCAGTTTATGAAGCACTAGAATCATTCACTCATCTATGCCATTAAATTTAGAAGATGACTACCTGACCTACTGACAGGAAGAGTTTCATAGTTATGCCCAGGGCAAAAACAATATTGTAAGAGAATACCAAAATTATCATACAATATCACTGACATTACCAGAAAATAATATCTCTTGTTTGTTTGTATGTTTTCTTGGGCATCACTGCCTCTGGTGGTCATGGGAGCGCCGCTGCTGCTCCTGAGAGCCGCCGCTGGATTTGAACCGTAAAGCCCGCTGGCCACAGTCCCACACTCATCCACTTATGCCACCGGGGCTTAGCCAACAAATAATATTTTAATGAAGATCATACAACAAACAGCAATCATAGCAGTGTGTCCACAGAGCACTGCCTGAAATTTAAACTGATTTCTAAAGAGGATGAAGAACAGGGTTATCATTGTAGATGTCAGAAAGACCTTGACTGAATGCATTGAATATCAGGAAAACTTTATTTGTGTTTTATTGACTATGAAAAGACAGACATTTACCCATACAAATCATGTCAAACTATGGATAGCATTAAAAAGAATTGGCATTCCAAAACTTTGGTCTATTCACGGTGAACACATACATCAGACATTGGAAAAGACCATGGGGATAACTAAATGGTTTCAAATCAGGAAAAGT